>JBAMJV010005366.1:0-65147 GCA_037951105.1 Echinarachnius parma
TACATGGCTACGCCCCCGTTTCACATCAAGTCCGACCCCCCCCCCCCTTTCCCACTCCCCTATTGGAATTTCATGTCTTCGCCATTGTACTGCACCGGATCGACACTGTATCATTTATTAATTAACCCGTTCCCTGCTAGATTTTGCAATTCCCGATTTATATAGAGTTGATATAGAACCCTCCATATAATTATTCAGGTAGGTTCCCTCAGGCCAGTGGCGTAGCGTGGTCGGACTGATTGGGGGGGGGGGGGGGGCACCGCCAAATTATTGGGGGGCACACCTTATGTATTTCTTTGTTTTTTCCAAAAATGTCCCCTTATGTTTTCTATTGTTTTTTCCAAATTATTGGGGGGCACGTGCCCCCCGTGCCCCCCCCCCCCCCGTCGCTACGCCACTGCCTCAGGCAATGGGTTAAATTTATGGGCGATAGGATATTTCAAGCGAGATAATGACGACAAAAAAGGGATAAGTGTCAGTGAATCCGGATGTGATGGACGGTCCTTATCAAAATAGATCGTCGGTTAACAGTTCAAACATGTAACCCATTTCCTACGGGTACCTGGTGTCAGGGGTGTCGATCCTGGGGGGGGGGGGGGGGGGGGGGGCAGGGGGGGCGGTCGCCCCCCCCCCCCCCAATGAAAATATTGGGGGGGCGAACATATCATTTCGCCCCCCCCCCCCCAAATAATTCCGAAAATGAGGAAGAAAAAAATCGAGTGATATAATGCCAAAGAGGGGAAAGACACATTTATCAATAATTAATCTTCAAAATAGCCGTTTTTTTAGTTTGAAAAGGACTGTAAATCTCTTTTTTGCCGCGCGCTTCGCGCGCATACAGTTTCGCATATTGCAAGTTTCATTTGGGTTGCGGGAACTCACCTTTTAAAATGTGTTGGGCAGCGTAATTTCTCAAACGCACACCTCAAACGAAGTTTATTAAACCCTCATCTATAGATAGCACACCGTCACAGAAAATAAAATAATCTCGGTACATATGCGCTGAACGCAAATCAAATTGGAATATCATGTCCCCCCACATTTGAAAAAGGAGCAGTTTGTCCCCCTCCCTTTGTCATTATGTATGTTTGGTTCCATACCTATATACTTCATATTACGTGAAATTTCTGTCTCAGGTGTGCACAAATCGCACAATTTCACGCCCAAAAATACAAAAGCTCCCTACTGTGGGAGGGGGGACACCCCCTCCCACACCCTCCCCCGCTCGGTCGCTTCGCTTCCTCGCAATGTCTCCCCTACACTTTTGAGAAATTGTTGACGCCCTTGCTTAGTTTCATGGGAGCCCAATGCCCTAGACTATATCGATGGCTCTATATAGTTATACATGATCACGTGGATCCATCTCATGCAAGGCTCAGTCTTTTCCTCGCTATGCCCTTTAAAAATACACTCTAAATTACAGGGATTTAAAATCTAAATCGTAGCTTGGATTAAAACAAATATAAATACACTTAGATTATTTGTAAATCTATGGAGACTTGAAGTCGCGCGAAAGCAATTGTTAATCGAAGGCCAAGGTGTGATTTTCAATCCATCAAAGGATTGGAAAATAACGCCAGGTTATCGGAGATTTGACGAATGAGAACAGAGATATTTCACACGTGACCTACTGCGGTATTCTGAAGCTCAGTTTTCTTAGTTTCATACTCATGAATATTCATAACTAGGATTACGGTTTTGGTTAGAGTTAAGGATATGATTACAATGAGACCACTCTTTCCATCATCGATTTACGTAGCGTAGTGGTCACGCTGTGGACCTCCACGTTCGGTGTCACGGGTTCGAATCCTCTCTTAGTCTTCTATTTTTTCTTTTGCCATGATAATTTGTGAGTAGCGCTTTATTTAGTAAATGTATCATGCACAGTAAACTAAAAACTGAAAATTGTGGCCTGCATCACTGATATGAATAATACATTAGGATGCCATGAACTCGCCTGGGGCCTAATAAGATTAACATAAAACAAATCCAAAAGGGCTTCATTTTTAATCGATCTGGATTTATATTTTTTAAATCCAACAAAAGATTTATTTTAAATCATGATCGGCTGGTCCCCCAACCACAGCCGAAGAAAGATTTAAAAGTAAATCTTATAGATTTAATTTTAAATCCTTGTAATTTAGAGTGTACGTTATGAGTAGGTTCACTATTTTATACAATTTTAACACCCATGCTAGGAGCAAATGTCTGAAATCTAAAAGCTTCCGGGGGCTCCGCCCCCTGGACCCCCATTATTGTCCCCAAATGTGGGTGCCCCCAAAGTCAGGTCTTCGAGCCATCAAGACACTTTCAATGAGCGCATAATAAAACTTCCGGGCATGCCAATGTGGGGCTTTTAGCTCTCTCAGTGTCACTCTGGAAAATTGTTCAAATTTCGCCCCCCCAATCTCAAAAACGGATCGACACCCCTGCCTGGTGTGGGTACTGTATTACCTCTATGTGAATTGCATATTCATATAGGCAGCGGGTTAAAAACGATAGCGTAGCCTAACATTGATAAACAGAGAAGAGAATGTTTTCGGATGACGTAATGTCCATAATTATCGAAATGGATTATATTGACACTTTCCCATCCCACCCCCGATCAAAATAAAAACTACACGACCAAATTGACTGTTCTTGGTATCGTTGTTCATTTGAAAAGACACCCTGTCCGATGGACATAATACATTTGTTACTATATTTTGGGAAGTGCCCCGTTCTGTTTTTTGGGGGCCACTCTGTATATCGCGTTGGACAAGTAAACCGGGAGATGGCGACATTTTCTCATGTTTGCGCCATCCTTTGCTCCAACTCTCGTATTTAAGCTCAGGTGAAAATCATCAGAAAAAAGAGCATCCTTGAACATAAATGGCGTGTATGAAAAGTAAGCACGAATCAGGAAAAAATTGGTGCATTTATCATGTTTATGACCCCTCTCACTTAGTGGTATTAATTATCTTCATATTCACTGTGCTGTTTTTGTTTGGACAAAAAACAGCGTCATTTGTGACAGCGTCATAATTTGCTTACGTATTTAGGAACTATATAATGTTTATTTTGTCCAAAGAATTACTTAATTTGATAGTTTTTATTGCAAATTTGATAGTTGGCAGTATACACTAGTGGATATTATACGTACGTTCTTTTGAATTACAACGAAAATGTCATGAAATAAGTTTTTATTAAGAAGTGAATGAGGAAATCAAAAGGGGGAAATACGTCATTCTTGTTTGAAGTTTGAAGTCGGTAACTTAAAATGGCAAGGATGATCATGATCAAATTACATTAGCAGAATTCTGCTGGCAATTTTAAACAGTTCAAGGATATAAACAAACAGGCCTTGTTAATTGTGCGGATTGTTTGATGAACGAAATTATCGTATGTATTCATGGTATTGGGAGTGTTAATTTCATTACTTCATGATCTTGTAAGGTATATCCTTCTGTTCACATTGCGTGGGGGAAAACAAAAAGAACTCATCTAAGTCCCAGTTTATACTTAATATTTATAGAGAAATAAAATCGGTCAAATCACGTATCAAATTGTCATTTTGGACGATCGTTTACATGAATAGTGTCTCAAAAACGACGCGAATACCAACAAGAAAGATAGTCTATTTATATTTCAAGGAAATAAAAACATTTGTTTAGAAATGTCGGGGAGGGGGAGGGGGAGGGGGGTACTACATTAATATGTGAAGGTCGCATCTGACAAGTAATTACAAAAAATAGCCGCTATATAATTCATTAACTGCAATATAATCCCATTTCATTTTAAAGCCCTATAGACAAGAAAACTACCTCAAAATTGTGTTTTTACTGTATCTAAGGTAGATTTTCATGAAGATTACTAATAAAAACATATTTTCCTCGTGGGAAAACCCGGTAAAATAAAAAAAATCAACTTGTAAATTCACTTTAGGAACCCCCGTAAACAAATTGAGTCCGGGCGAAGGAAAATGACGTCATCTTTGTGAAGTCACATTTGGACAATCGCAGTATAGCTCTCTATTGTCATAGACGTACACGCTGAGTGCATCTACTCAAGTTGACAGAGAGATATTATTTCGATTTTTTTCAATATTTGCAAACATTTGTTTAAGTTTATATCATGGAGGATCCACACTCAGATGTGTTGCTGCATCCTGCTACAATGCATTTCTTAGGGATTTTCAGTTAAGCCTCAATTTCCAAGCAAATACGAGTTTGTTTTACTAGAAAGTCAAAGGCTCTGCATGTAAACCATGCACGTTCGTACTTTGTACTCCATGTTGTGGTCATCATGTGACGTCATGACCCGATGAGCACGTACCATAGAGTTATATACTACTCTATGGCACGTACACACACGCGCGCTCCGCTATAAATAACTTTTTTAGGAGTATGGAACGCCGATGCGAAAAACAGCCAAAAAGTTGCATGAAATTTACCTTTTTTGCCCAATTTAAAGATTTCTTTGAAAAAAAGAGTGTGGTATATCAATATAGGCACATATTCAAAGCCGGGATTTCACTATACCTTTAAGCTGAAAAAAAACAACAACCAAATGTTATCAACCGCTAAAAACAACAAATTAACAGGTCTTAAAATCAAATAATCATTACATGAAATGACATCTTACTTTCTGATAATGATGATAATTATTATCATTATCTTTGTCCCTTCCGTTTCAAACGAGGAAAAACAAGGCGAAGACTTGTATAATCCATTGGCGTGATGGAAGGACATACTTTTGAGGTCAGTCCCGGGCCGGCCTTCCGGTATAAGTGGCAATACAACTCTCGTAATTACATAACGAGCTATTAGTCATACAGAGTAAATCATAATTAATTACAAAAATTAATGCCTTGGTATAAGCCGACATCATTAATAATTGTATGCTCGGGGTTTTATCGGGTTGGTGACATGGGCTATATACCGTGCGTATAAAAAAAAAACAACGTAACACTTTTGAAAAATTTGTCACAATTACATTTCAAAATGTATAGAAGATTTGTTCATGTTGATAGATGCCCAATAGTCTCTTCTATCAAGTGTCACTAACAAAACAAATTTTTTTTTCACGCTTGGGTGAGCACTGACCGTTTTTGTCCAGTGTGAAAAAGGGGGCATGTTAATGGCGTATCCAGCACGCTGAGTATAAGTTGATATTATACCCCCTCCCGTTTGGTGACTCTAGTGACAGTGGTGTAGCGTGGATGACTGATTGGGTTAGGTGTTTTTTTTTTTTTTTGGGGGGGGGGGGGGGGGCATGCAAAATATTGGAGCCAAACTATATGCATTTTTTTTTTTTTTTAACTTTTTTTTTTAAATGGGGGGGGGGGGGGGGGGAGGGGGCACGCAAATTTGTGGGGGCACACTTCGTTATTTTGTAACAAATTTGTTTGAGTTTGTGCACTTTCTGTTACGTGTACGTATATACTACCTTTTTTTTGTTGCTTAATCATGAATATAATCCATGCACATATTGGATGACATAATGTCCTGTAATATCCCGGCTGGACTCGGATATCCCTAGTTTGACAAATAATATACCCGCACAACTTGCGATACGGCCATTAAAGTTTATGTTTGAATCAGAAATGACATCATTGTTCAATTTTGTCCGACAATCGTTCTTGGAAATAGCCTTATAGGAAAAAAGGGCTGGAAATATAAATGTACATGTATGTACATCACGGATTTTATTAGGGGAATCACATAATTCAGCCAAACAGGTAAAATGAGTTATAAATGTATCAATTACTCATGTTAGTTGTAAGCATGAATACTGTAATTTCCCTAATGTAATCCATGATGTACATAATAACTTAGACATATGTAGTAGGTATAGGGTTATGGGTCGGCTATTATAGTATAGGTCCTTCAGCCTCAAGCCACAAGCGCCCGGGGGGGGGGGGGGGGGGGGGTGGGGGGGGGCACTCGAATGATCTTTTGGCGGGGGTGTGCCTCAGCCAACTTCAAAACGGGGGGTCTAAGGAGCGGATGAAGAGGGGGGAATTCGGGTCTTGGAGCCGTCCAGCTCAGTGATTGGGGGTCTAGAGACCGACCATAAAGGAAAATTTGGAGCAGCAAACGGCTACATTTTTTTCTTCTCATAGGTCTAAAGAGCGGCTATTTTATTTTTTATTTTTAGGTCTACAGAGCGGCTACTTTTGACAAAAATTAGACCCTTGAGAGTGGCAATCGGCGCCGAAAAAAGGGGGTCTTGAAAGCTTTTTGCTATCATACATGAGTGCCCCCGCCCCCCCCCCCCCCCCCCCCCCCCGGGCGTAAGCGTTTTTTGAACCAACGTTGACCAGTTGCATAGTGAGGGCTTACTGGCTGGGGGGATCGGAGGGGCCAAGCTATTTATGCGGGACGGGTGCTACTTACATGTATGGGAGAGTACAAATAATGATTTGTTCTCTTCTTTTTCATATTTTGGATTTTGTATTTATTTGTAAATGTATTTAGAACATGCAGCCATTGGCTTAAGTAATTTACCGTGTTGAAATGAAATAAACTAAAACTAAACTCAATATATGTGACAATTAAGTTATATGTTTGTCCACTGACTGAACTGTGCCCACACTGTCAACATCAGGGGTCAACAGATCTAGAGCCAATAATACAACTTTGACAAAACAACACAACAACAAAAAGGCTGACGTACAATATAATCAGTAGTCCGTTTAATATGAAAATATAATTGTATTCATATATACAAATACAAGAAATGATTCACATACAAAACAATATACGTATTTCCCATACATTTACCACCGACAGTATTCATACAAAAAATGATTACAGTTATTAGTGGAGTATAACCAGGACAGAGATGCCAACCTTTACATTCCACTTTCAGGGAGGGTTCATTTAAGGCCTGGTCACACAGGACACGACTAGACCCACGAATGCAGTATGCATTGGTACGAATCTATGGCAAGCCGTTTTAACATTTATTCCTTTTTCTTGATATCAAGAATTGAATTATTGATATCAAGAATGCATTCCTTGATATCAAGAATTACCAATGCTTAACAACAGGAAAGTATTTCTTGTTATCAAGAATTGAATTCTTGATATCAAGAAATAGGAATAAATGTCAAAAACGGCTTGCCATAGATTTGTACCAACTGTGCGTACTGCATTCGTGGGTCTAGTCGTGTCCTGTGTGACCAGGCCTTTAAGATAAATCAGGGAGGTTTCCACCAATGACAAACAGCATAACGGGACTTTCAACAAATCAGGGAGGCATTGAAATGCTTGTGTTGTGGCATATAGAAACATTTTCAGGGAGCCTCTCTGAAAATCAGGGACGGTTGGCATCTCTGCTATGTTAATAATAATACAACAATCACAATAACATAAATAATAATAATTTGTATATATTATGACTTTTTATAATCCCCACATTTACATAATGGGCCGTATGCATAAAACGTAGCAATTGCTTATAAGCAATTGCTTCAAGCACAAGCAAGAGCTTGTCAAGCAAAAGATCAAGTTCAAGCAATTGCTTAATTTCGTATGCATAAGCTTTTGCTTGTGCTGAAACCTTTTGCTTACACTGCCTAAGCAATTGCTTACGTGTTGAACAAAGCATCGTTAAGCCCGGCGCAGACAGAGCCGACTCGACCCGATCCGACTGGTTTAAATCGGGCTAGAGTTGGGCCCGGTCGGTCGGAGCAGATTTATCGCGTTGAATCGGCCCCAACTGACATCCGACTGTCTCTCGACTGGCAAAATGTGTGTCGCGAGGCACTGAAAAGTGAGCCGATCGGAATGACAACCAGTCGAGTCGGCTCTGTCTGCGCCGGGCATTAAGGTTGTGCGAACATCGCACTGCATGACAACAAAGGGGATTCGTAGTGTATGCAAACGTCGTGTAGTCCCTTGCATAGCAGCTTTCCCTGGTCGTGCGCCCGACCTGGCAACAGTATTTTTCTTACACAAACATTTTCAAATCATGAACAAAATTGCCTACATGGATATAAATGTCTAAAATGACAGCCATTTGATTAAATATGTAATCACAACATAACCTCTAGAACCAGGAGTTCTAAATCATCCTGAAACGGTATGAAAACTTGATTCTAAAACGCGAATGTCCTTAGTAAGCAAGAGCTCAAGCTGGTCTGGAGGTGCTTGAAAAAACGCAAGCAATTGCTTATCAAGACAAGTAAAAGGTTCGTTTTATGCATACGGTTTTAAGCAATTGCTTGTTTGGTTAGCAATTGCTTACGAGCAGTAAGCAATTGCTTGTGCTTGTAAGCAAAAGCTTTTGCTTGCAAGCAATTGCTTGTTTGTGTGCATACCGATTCAAGCAAAAGGCTAGCACAAGCAATTGCTTGTTTTTATGCATACGGCCCATTTTTAGTGCCATTTTCTATTTTCTTTGTTTTCTCTTTTGTTATATTTGTTCTTATTTGTTATGCTATATTGTTATAATGTTTTACTGTATGTACATAATGAAAGTATATATTCATGTTTTTATGCAAATGTGGAGTAAATTAAATTAAATTAAATTCAATATATAAACTAGTATAAAGCCCATATTGGAAGAGCCTCCAAGAACGTATTCAATAATATTATGGAATGAACTTGAAATCCGACTTAAACATATCGTTTTCAACCCAGATTTAAAGATATTAACTGGGTTCAGATGCATACATTGTAGGCCTACAGATGGGTGTTCATTAAACACTAGATCTACACATTACAGAGCTACCAACATTGATATTCAACAATCAGGAAGATTTACTAGTAGTAGTATGGAAATGTCATCATAAATCAGCGAATGCATACAACCTAATGACGATAATATATCAATAATCGAGAGATATTGGGTAATGGGATGAAATCCGATGCCTTATTAAACATTGGTCTATTTTCAGAGAGTCTCCTGCGAAATCAGGGAGACTTGGCAGCTCTGACATTATGGTATTTCTATTTTGTAAGTTTTATTCTATTTTATTTCCACAATTCATTCATCAGAACACAATGAAAGACATACGTATCATCCGAATACAACTGACCTCGCTGAAGGATATTGTTTGAATCAGTTGTCAAAAATATAGACAACAAATGCAGCATAAAATCATATAGCAAAAAACCTCCATTACAAAACATAATAAATGAAGCATGTATACGATACGACATTCATTCACTCTTCCCTCGTGGGCAGAAACTGAATTGAATTGAAATTGAAGTCTGTTTTGTTTAATTCTGATCTGAGGCTTGCTTCAATTAATTGGAAAATCAATCAAAAGACCAGGTATTGTATACTAATAGTCCTTGCCCCTTGGGACTTCATTTATTTGAAAACGTCCTGCATTATTTAAATACGTGTACTTCAGTGAATACTTGCATGAGCACAATGAAGTTCAATAAATAATTGTACATGACTTGTGCATATATACAATGCTTGCATTTATCGAATACATTCTGGATATGTCATATTCAAATACTGCAGTGAACAGATTAGATACTATATAAATGTTATTTGTTATAAATGTTATAAATGTTATTTGTAATTATTATTATTACAAATATACAAATAATTATACATGCACTAGCTGCCATACCAAGGCGGCGGCGGTGGGGGGGGGGGGGGGGGGGGGGGGGGGTTTACTTGTATTGATAGCCAGTTGTTTTGATTTTGTGGCTAAAATCCAAAAGCTTCCAGGGGTAAGATCTGCCCCCTGGAGCTCTACCAGAGTTCCTAAGACAGGCACAAAACAGCTCGCACTTAAATGTGCTCACAGGTTAGAGTCTCCCCCCCCCCCCCCCCCTGCCCCCCTCCCGGGACCCTTTGGAAATTTCCTGGCTACGCCACTGTTTACATGTACATATAAAATGCAAGCAAGCATGTTATCAATTTGTTGAGAAACTAATTAAATATGTAGTGATAATCCACCTTTCTCCCAGTGAATAGTGACTTGTATAGAAATGAAAGACGTCATATATGTATATTTATTCATTGCCATGGGTTACTGTCTCTATCAATGTCAGGCAAGCCATACTATGTGACCAAGGCACAAGCTATTGCTATAGGCCTGGGGGTGTTTCACAAAGATCCTAAGTTGAACTTAACTCTAAGTTGGACTTAAAAAGTATGGAAAGCTACTAGTTTCTTTGACAAATTATTGTAAAAATCCTTTTTCAAAGGCATAAAATGTTGATTCAACTCTTTAATATTTTCTATTATCAAGGAGATTTTATGTCCTTCATGCAACAATTATGACAAGTCTAAAATACTTCCATTTTTGCTTTTGAATGTATTTTATTCAAAGGCTACAAATGGCTTTCCATAATAGTTAAGTCCAACTTAGAGTTAAGTTCAACTTAGGATCTTTGTGAAACACCCCCCGGGTCACATATCACCAGGGCCCCGTTGCAGAAAGAGATACAATCGATTGTAAGTTCTGATTAATCGTAAGTCAGATCACGTGTTCTAGATGCGCAAATCTGATTGGTTGAAACGCGTAAATTTTCTTACGATCAATCGTAACTTACAATCGATTGTATCTCTTTCTGCAATGGGGCCCTTATAGTGTAAACTGACGCCCGACGGAGAGCATTTAAATTTTCAATCCGTTCGTCTCCGTTCTCATGCAGTTCTTGTCAGTCGATGTACGTTAATGTTCTATCCGGTAGACTAGCTGTTTTGAACATGAAGCACTCGTGAGGACTTTCATCATCATAATTTTTATTTCAAACATTTGTAATCGGTCGGGCGTCTGCGAAATCGTGAATGATATCCGGTGATATGTGACCGAGCCTTCAGAAGGTAATTGAAGGCACCCAGTATAGCAAAGGCCCTATCAATGGACAAGTGATTTAGAACCATTGCAAAGTTAAAAGAATGCTCCAAAAATAATTTGGTAAGCAAAATATATTGCATCACTTAAGTACATTTTAATATTTAAGTACAGTTCACATTGAATGCTACATATCAAATGATAGGCAAATAGAAAAATATATCAATGAATGTAGAGAACATAAATTCATAAAGCTCATATCCCTCAAAGCTGGCAGATAATGCAGAAAATGAAAGACTCATCTGTCTTATTACATGAATATAACTAAATATATTTCATGAGAGTCAATATAAGGCCTAAATTTTCGATCCTAGCAAAAATCTTCTTCAGAGGCTAAAACGACCATTTTAGACGTCATTTTAGCCTCTGAAGAAGATTCTGCTAGGATAAAAAATTTAGGCCCTATATTATTGATTCTCATTTTATTACACAGGTGTTAAGCATTTTTCAGCAGTATTTTGCATCATTTAAATATATTTCATGATAAATCTTACACATCATAATACATACAAATTGAATGACACTTCTCTAAATAAAGTGCATGATAACTCCTACTCATAAATATGTTAGGAATCAAAAGAAAAATAGGAAATTAAATTAAATTTATTCCACATTGACTAACTCTTTTAAGAAAAATATTGTCACTTCATGTCTAGGTTGTTTCAAGTACAATAATTATATTTAAGTCCACTCCGGTGAAAAGGATTTAATTTCCTTTTTTCTTTTCTTTTCATGAACTCTTTCTGGGATGAATCAAAATCTACTACATATATGGTGATGTTAGGACACTTGAAACATTAATTGAATAATTAATAAGAAACCACTTAAAACCATGAAACATTATATTTTCATACCAATCCAAGGCATTGGAAGATGACAAGACACTATAAATATGATGCTTCGGTGTCAATATCTACACAAATATGTTTTTTCAGCAAATATGGGGTTATTCATTTAATTTGAGTCAATATGAACATCATTTTTCAGTAAATATGAACTTCATTGATTCAAATTCATTCATTTTATTTTCATCTGCAACAGAATATAAAAACAAAATTGTAATGGGAATAATAAAACATAGGCCTATATACTATTATACAAATAGTGCATGGTTTGGAGTTGTATATACCAGAATAGACACTGATACATTTTTAATTTCTCGAGTGCACGAGTGAAATTGCACGAGTGAATTATTGCACGAGTGAAATTCAAAATGTAGAGGTGTGTATTGTGGAATATTCAACGACAAGAAGCATGAACTATTTGTTATATAAGATGATTATTTTGAGGAACTGGTTTTGTTATCATATTGATGAACCCGAATTGACCTCACGGTTGTGACGTCACAATGCTTGTTTAC
This sequence comes from Echinarachnius parma, assembly GCA_037951105.1. Taxonomy (NCBI): domain Eukaryota; kingdom Metazoa; phylum Echinodermata; class Echinoidea; order Clypeasteroida; family Echinarachniidae; genus Echinarachnius; species Echinarachnius parma. The sequence goes on from JBAMJV010005366.1 coordinate 12,171, forward strand.
ATTGTTTTTTCTATCGAAGAAAAAACTTGCGAAAGTGATCATGAAAAAGATGGAAAATGCTTCGTTTTGTAAATTATCTGCTCCGTAGTAAATAAATGTTGGCAGTTTCCTAAATTGCATGGTATGTGGTTCGGTATTGCTAAGTTTGGGACTGGAAATGCACACAGCCCTTTGATTATTCTCACTTTTACGGACAATTTTACGGCGATTTCACAGCGGACTGAATTTTACGTTACGCACTTCAAGGCCATGCCTTGTTTGGCTCTCTATGGGAAGTTTGTACATAAATACCGTGCATGAATTTATGTTATAGTAACGTGCACTATACTGGATTAAGCATCAGTAATCAACCAATAGGAATGCTCAATTTCCCTTCATTATGACGTCATCTTATATATACATACATTATATGATACATACAAAACATATACATTTTTCTGTCAGAATAATACAAGTACTTATCATAATTGCATAACATAATGAAATGTGAAAGACAGTAAAGAGTACTGAAAATATACCTCTTAATAATTTTTACTAATAAAATGTTATATGTCACTACATAACAGTTGATAGCATTGAAAGACTCTCGCAAAGAAAATGCGATTTCGCTTAACCCCTTGGCCTATGGGAATTGACAGGCCATGTACTAAGCCAATCGGGATTTCAGAATTTCAAAGAAAGATGGGCTTATTCATTCCAGTAAAAATGGTAAATGGAAGAAAAAAACACACAAAAAAAAACACATTCAACTGCTAGGGTGATTGCATAATTATTTCTTTTGTACAATTAGACAGAAAGTCATGGGAATATTCTATTGAGATCTGGAATCTGGAAGTAAATGAGTCACCTTTGTCCAAATCCACTCTCAGTAGCATAGCTATATGGAGGCGGGGGGAGGGGGGGGGACATGGGGGCACATGCCCCCCCCCCCAAAAAAATAATTTGACCAAAACAATAACAAACATAAGGGGAAAATAATTAATTCTAAAATAATGAAATAAATAAGAGTGCGCCTCCCCTAATCTGTCGGACCATGCTACGGCACTGTTCACTCTTCTACCTTGTCACTAACAGAAACGATGGGGGTGGGGGCGGGGGGGGGGGGGGGGGGGGTAACCTGCCCTTAATAATTTGAAAGAAACCTAAGGGTAACAATGCTATCAAACATAAATAAATACAGAGTGTGCCCCAATCATTATACATGTAACAAAATATAGACAGGTGTGTGTGTGTGTGGGGGTGGGGGTGGGGGTGGGGGCACACGGGGGGGGGGGGGGGCACACGTACCATGTACAATGATAATTTGACCAAAAAAGTGTGCCCCTCAATAATTTGACCAAACAAAATAAATAAGATTTAAGAGCAACAATCCTACGAAATTTAAGATAAACATGGGGAACCTCAATTAGGGGTGGGGGGCAAAATGAATAATTTACTGGTATATAACTTTTTTACTTTGTCATAAATGCGCTGCATTTTTCATGTTTTTGTCACTTGAATGAACATGATAACTCTGTCGTTCAATGAGGGGACTTTTGCTTTTTTTCGGGATATCGAGTATTGATTTTTGCGCCCGGGACTCGACATTTTTCGGCGGGACCCGGATACCCGTGACTCACCAACACCACTAGTCATTAGGGGGCCAAAATATGGGCACCGCATGCTTCGTCTAGATATTGCAGGATGCGACTCGATTACTGGTTTTGCTCTCCAGACTATTATGTATTTCTTGACAAAAATCAGCATCATTCCCAGTTAGTCCATGTATCATTGTGATGGGCAGGGTTGGATCTAGGGTCATATGGGGGCAAAAATATGCGAACTGCTTAATAGTCTACATAGTGCTGGAGGCGACCGAGAAGAAAGGAAACAATCTCTGGTTTCGTTCCAGACTAGCTATTCTGTCTTAGCCCTTCGCACACAGAGCCGACTCGACCCGATCCGACTGGTTTTCAGTCGGTTCAGCTCAGTATACGTTGCCTCAGGACTCATGTTTGGCCGGTCAAGAACAAGTCGGAGATCATTCGAGGCCGATTCAACATGTTGAATCGGCTTCGACTGTGCGAAATCGACTCTAGCCTGACTGAACACCATTCAGATCGGGTCGAGTCAGCTTTGTGTGCGGAGGGCTTTAGAGGAAGAGTAAATGAAAAGTTACAGAAGCTCGAAAATGACAAAATCATGCAGCCATCGATCATTCCCAGTTGGTCCACGTACCATTGTGAAGGGCAGGGTTGGACCGTGGGTCATTAGGGGGCCAGAATATGGGCACTGCGGAGTCCAGATAGTGCTGGAGGCGGCCGAGAAGAAAGGAGACGATCTCCGGCTTCGTTGCAGACAGGTCGGTCTTCTCGTAGGGGTCCTCCTCGATGTTAAAGAGCCAGAGGTTCTTGCCCGGAGGCGTGACGGGACGGATGGGGTTCAGACCAGAGGTTGGGGTGGGTATCCAACTCCCATTGCCTGTTTTTGGATTAACAAAGTTAAGAAAACATATTTTACCCCTACAAAAGATGTATATACATACTATTCTTGTTATTCTGAATCAATATCCCCTCTACCAAAGCTGGACTAAGATATTGAATTACACAATATTTTATAATGTATAGTCAATCCTGTCTTAGCGACCACCTGACTCTCAACAGCCAACCTGCCTACAGTGGCCACCAAAAGTGATCCCATGCAGAGAAAAAAGGAAATGTTATGGAAACTTTATATAGAAGTCATCTGTCTACAGTGGCCACTTTTCTTGTTTCCAAATACATGAGGTCACTATTCACAGCTTCAACAGTCCGTTTACTGAATTATTTGCGTAAGTTTCTTTGTATCATTGTCAAGATAATTGGCAGTGTTTTTTTGAGAAATTATACAAAAATCATAAAAAATCATTGTCATTGTCAGGGATTGTGGGTGATTCAACCGAGACTGCATGATGCCAACTGGGCAATGTCACTAGGTGCGAATGACTGTTGCTAAGGGGCAGGGCCCGTAACCTCAGAACAGTGGTCTGTAGTTTAATGAGCCAATCACAGAGCTAGAATTTCAGAAAATCACAGTAATTTTTGATCTCGTGTGATATTTTGCTGTTAAAGGGGACCACCAGGCAAAGAACAACACATTATTATATGTTTTGGTACCGTTTTGTGATATCAAATAGATACCCAACATTTTGCAACGGGTTGTGTAATTCATAAACAAAGCAATTAATTGCCACCACTTACGGAACCACTGCTATTTCCTGGTTCCATACGGGCCAACCATTTGCGAGTACGCCAATGCTATTCACGCGCACGTTTGTGAACAATAGATTCCCGGGCGATTCGTTGATGGAATGGAATACTAAAGATGTTACTTTTCTATAAAAAGAATATTATTTTTAGGTGGTGGTACCCTTTAATATTAACCTCTTCACTTCTGCCCTCATTATCTCAGCGAGTGCAGCCACGCTGATAACAAAAAATATTGAGAGTCAATATAGGGCCTAAATTTGTTATCCTAGCAGAAAGATTGAGAGAAAAACAGATCTTACAGAATGGTTAATCAAATAATGAAGGCTAATTATACAAACAAAATTCCAATACACTAATCCCAAATATTTGTACAGGTATGACAAATCCTATGGAGGTTTATACAGAAGAAAAAACAACAACAATAAATATGTATGGAATAGCATACCAGGAAACGTAGTTGGAGTTATCCATGACAACGGAGCTCAATCTTTCAAGAGTCGAGTGCATCAGCACCTTCTGCAGTTGGCGTCACGTAGCTAATATTCTTAACCACTTGACTGCTATTGGCTTAACACGCGTTCATACCCCCTGTGCTACAGCATTTTTTTGGAAATATGATATTCATGTATATTGTTGTTTACGTTTATTTCTTATTTTTGTGTGGTGATTGATCATGTTCATCCTCATCATCACTGTCTGTCAGGTTGTTTCCATCCCCACCATCTCCGGTAGTAGGAAGATATCGAGGAGACCTCCGCTTTCTGGGAAGAGTGGGCGAAGATGAATGCCTGCTTGGACTCGCACCAACATCCATATTAGTGAGACTACAACATCACTTTCATCACTAGATCTTTCACTTTCATTATCAAAATCACTCCCTAGATCCATAAAGTCTTCCTCTTCGCCTTCTGAAATATCCGAACAATCACTAAAATCACTTTCACTTTGTCATCAAATGTCATCCATTATGTTAGACCTCCGAAGTGAACGGGGGCCCCCATCGTGAAAGGTTTTTTTCGCTCAGTACACTCGGCTATACAGCTTAGTTACATAACTGTTCACATAGTGGTAAAAAAAGGCCGGATTTTTTTGTTGAAGAGCGCCAGCTACTGTTCAAAACCTGTAAAACAACATTGCAGTGCTAACAACACTTATAGGCATTATGCAGTGCTACGGTCTTGAAAGTGCAATGCCCTAAGCACGTACATGTACGAGGTACGCACAGGAGGGTGAGAGCGAGAGCACGTACATGTACGTGGTACGCAGTCAAGTGGTTAAGCTGCTGTGAACCATTGATTGGCCCATGATGATGTCTTATATAGTGCAGTACATGTATTGTCTATATTTGAGTTTGACCTATGTCTCGCCTTATGCACTATTGTTCACTATAGTATATTATTTAAAACTAGATGGATCTTCGACTGCACGCAGTCGAAAATTATGCTTCCGCTATCACGCGATTTCAATATCAAGCCCAAATTAATTTTTGTTAATTTTTCATATATTTTGAGTCTTGTGACCTTGACCATATGACCCCAAACTTTGATGGCTACATTGGCTCCTTAAGAAACATTCAGGTACCAAGTTTGATTGAAATGTGACATTCAGTGATTGAAATGTTGCCATTACAAGCCATTTTTGCATATATTGAGTCCTGTGACATTGACCTTTGACCTCATGACCCCCAAAATAAAAACTGATCATTGCTACCCCGATGTGTACACTCATACCAAGTTTGAAATTGATCTGTTAACCGGTTCTTGAGATATCGCGAGAACAAGGAATTTTTGCACATATATTGAGTCCTGTGACCTTGACCTTTGAACTCATGAACACCAAAATCTAACCAGATCATTGCCACCCCGATGTGTACACTCATACCAAGTTTGAAATTGATCTGTTGACCGGTTCTTGAGATATCGCGAGAACAAGGAATTTGTGCACATATATTGAGTCCTGTGACCTTGACCTTTGAACTCATGAACACCAAAATCTAATCAGATCATTGTCACCCCAATATGTACATTCAAGCCAAGTTTGAAGTTGATCCGTCAACCGGTTCTTGAGATATCGTGAGAACGAGGCATTTTTGCATATATATTGAGTCCTGTGACCTTTACCTTTGACCTCATGACCCCTAAAATCTAATCAGATCATTGTCACCCCAATATGTACCCTCATACCAAGTTTGAAATTGATCAGTCAACCGGTTCTTGAGATATCGCGAGAACGAGAATGGGACGTACGTACGGACGGACGGACGGACGGACGTACGTACGGACGGACGGAAACCCCAAAACATAATGCCTCCGGCCACTTCGTTGGCGGAGGCATAAAAAATAAATTTAAAACAGAGTTTCACCTGGGTCTCCCGTGATGAGTTTCCAGGCCTTGTACCTGATGGCTGCCCTGATCGACTGGTTGAACACCCTGGGACTCTTGGTGATGCCTCCGACACCAAACGCTTTGGGACTCCAAGAAAAGGCTGCGTCATCGCAACCTTTTGGACTCCTAGGAATGCTGGAGTTATCGCACGTCATGTCTTCTCTTATTACGTTTGGGGGCGCTCCCAGGGGATCTATGTTGTGCAGTAACTCGTAGCGGGGCGATGGTTGACCATTCCTGTGCGCGTAGAATGTGGAAGAAGAATTCTGGCTAAATGTACAAGGTTGTTGTTAACATAATGTCGTCGTCATTATCATCACCACCACTGCCACCATCATCAACACCAAAACCGCAACCATCATTATCTTCATCGCAGCCGTCCTTGTTGTCATTTCATTGTCTGCGCCGTCAAAGACATCATCATCAACATCATCATCATCACAACCATCATCATCATCATAATTGTGACCGGCTATAGCAAAACCCTCCACTTGTCGGTAAAAATCAAAATGTAGATTTTCATACCATTAGAAAGGCCTCATCACAAGCTTTTGTTTGGAGCTTTGTTCTAAAAAATTGGTCAATAATTGGCGAAGGTATGGTTGTTTCATTTTTACAACTTAAAATGCCCATTAATTTCCATAAAACATGAATTACCAACAAGTGCAGGGTTTTGATATAGCCCGTCACAATTATTTCCATCATTCATCATCAGCACCACCCCACTGCATTAACATCAAATTAGTAACCAACACTAATATTGCATCCAACACTAGGCCTGCATGGGAAAAATATCTGAATATCCGAATAATTTGAAAAGCTGAACAGCTGTTGGTATTTGATTATTACTTTTTTTACTAACCAGATATCCGAAATAATACTTTTTTTTTGTAGTATTGTACATAATCATATATTTAAAACAATCCACATTATAGTAGGAGTTTACCAGAATTCCATTACCTTAAAAAAAAACACATTTTGACTGTTACTATAGGGTGCAGCGTAAACAAAATTTGGTTTATCCGAATACCTCTCTGGTCGAATATTCGGATACCAAAAAGAGTATTCGTCCCAGTCCTATCCAACACACTAGATAGCTAATTGATCAGAAAACATGAGAAAGAAAATCCCACCTTATTGTCTCCCACTGGTTGAAGCCATCGAGTTGCACGTCTTTCACGCTACCTCCCGCCACTCCTTCGACCAACGTAGGTAGCCAATCACTGATGTGCATCATCTCCCGGCTCACCGCTCCCTTCATCGCGACGTCCAGGAGGGGGGAGGCGACGAACCCCACTCCGTGCACCCCTCCCTCCCAGAGGGACTTCTTCCATCCCCTCAGGGGCCAGTTGTTTCCCCCGGAATGGATCTGGCCTCCGTTGTCTACAAAGTTAATACATAGACAAGATTAGGCCTGGAAAATGATGCTGAAAGCTAGCTAGCAGCTGACATAAATTCAAGCAATTTGGAGTAAAACTGGACGCATGATATACCTAAATGTTGCTTGTAAGTATCGGTTTCCATGGTGGTGTATATAATACGTGCGGTTTACGGGTACACCATGTGAGATGGGTGGATTGGTAAGTCCTGAAAAGGACTATGGTAGTCCTAGAAAGGACTGTTGGTGTAGTTCTGAAAAGAACTGTGGTATTCTTTCTAGGAGAGTTCTAAAAAGAACTGTTTGTAGTCCTAGAAAGGACTGTTGGTAGTCCTATAAAGGACTGTTGGGATAGTCCTGAAAAAGACTGTTGGTATTCTTTCTTGGAGAGTCCTAAAAAGGACAATTGGTAGTCCTAGAAAGGACTGTTGTTAGTCCTAGAAAGGACTGTTGGGATAGTCCTGAAAAGGACTGTTGGTATTCTTTCTAGGAGAGTCCTAAAAAGGACAATTGGTAGTCCTAGAAAGGACTGTTGATAGTCCTAGAAAGGACTGTGGTATTGCGAGGAGAGGGTGGATGGTAGGAGGGACTCGACGTTTCGAATAGGTTGACTATCCGTCGTCAGGAGTGGGGATCTGTTGGCGTGCGCGGCTATAAGGGTAGGGATTGCGGACGCGGGTGACGTACTATCGATTGGGAGCGCTATCGGCGACGCGTTGTGTGTGCTGCCGACGCTGGCGGCGCTGTAGTCTCTCGGCTCGCTGGGTGCGGACGTGGGTGACGCAAGGCTGCTCTGCGGCTGGCGGCGGTTGATACTCGGCTGGCTGGCTGGCTGGCTGTTGACGCTGGCGGCGCTGTAATCTCTCGGCTCGCTGGTCGCGGACGTGGGTGACGCAAGGCTGCTCTGCGGGTGGTGGCGGTTGAAGTTCGACTGGCTGGCTGGCTGGCTGTTGACGTTGGCGACGCTGTAATCTCTCGGCTCGCTGGTCGCGGATGCGGGTAACGCTAGTCTGTTCTGCGGGTAGCGGCAGGTGGTGTGCGGTTGGCATTCCAACCAGCAGGCCCGTCGCCACAACTGAAGAAGACCAACCAGTAGCTACACCACCGACACAAACAGTTGTTCTACCATATATCGGAGCAGCCTCACACAAGATTCAACGCATCCTTCAGACAGCAGACATCAAAGTTCGTCATAGCTCATCCAACAAGCTCCACTCGGCACTCCACACTCACAAGGACAAGCATCCACCTCACAAGAAAGCAGGAGTCTACAGAATACCATGCGAATGCAGTCAAGTCTACATTGGGGAAACAGGCAGAAATCTAGAAACACGACTAAAGGAACACAAGACTAGCTACAGACTCAGCGATTGGGACAAATCAGCCATTGTCAAGCACGCACAACAGCACGAACACGTCATTCAATGGGACGACAGCAAACTCATCACCACCATCAAACATTGGAACACACGCCGCATCCGAGAAGCCATCGAAATTCACCGCCACAACACAGTACCTCAAGATACAGGATTATACATCAGCGACATCTGGAAACCACTCATCAACAAGGACACAAATAGACCGCCGACACAGCCTACACAACCAGCCACACATCACCCACCGCCACCCACAGAGGAAACCGAGCAGCCTAGCACCACTCAAATCCGCAACCAGCACACCACAATGCAACAGCCAGCCAGCCAGCCAACCGCACACCACCCGCCGCTACCCGCAGAACAGACTAGCATTACCCGCATCCGCGACCAGCGAGCCGAGAGATTACAGCGTCGCCAACGTCAACAGCCAGCCAGCCAGCCAGTCGAACTTCAACCGCCACCACCCGCAGAGCAGCCTTGCGTCACCCACGTCCGCGACCAGCGAGCCGAGAGATTACAGCGCCGCCAGCGTCAACAGCCAGCCAGCCAGCCAGCCGAGTATCAACCGCCGCCAGCCGCAGAGCAGCCTTGCGTCACCCACGTCCGCACCCAGCGAGCCGAGAGACTACAGCGCCGCCAGCGTCGGCAGCACACACAACGCGTCGCCGATAGCGCTCCCAATCGATAGTACGTCACCCGCGTCCGCAATCCCTACCCTTATAGCCGCGCACGCCAACAGATCCCCACTCCTGACGACGGATAGTCAACCTATTCGAAACGTCGAGTCCCTCCTACCATCCACCCTCTCCTCGCAATACCACAGTCCTTTCTAGGACTATCAACAGTCCTTTCTAGGACTACCAATTGTCCTTTTTAGGACTCTCCTAGAAAGAATACCAACAGTCCTTTTCAGGACTATCCCAACAGTCCTTTCTAGGACTAACAACAGTCCTTTCTAGGACTACCAATTGTCCTTTTTACGACTCTCCAAGAAAGAATACCAACAGTCTTTTTCAGGACTATCCCAACAGTCCTTTATAGGACTACCAACAGTCCTTTCTAGGACTACAAACAGTTCTTTTTAGAACTCTCCTAGAAAGAATACCACAGTTCTTTTCAGAACTACACCAACAGTCCTTTCTAGGACTACCATAGTCCTTTTCAGGACTTACCAATCCACCCATCTCACATGGTGTACCCGTAAACCGCACGTATTATGATATACCTAGCTTTGGCACCTCTGAATTGTGTTTATCGATGGTGCTATACAAATTATATGGAAATATACACATTATGTTCAATCAAATATCATTTAAAACAATTAACTCGATGACAAAATAAAGCATACATTTATGGTATACAGTTCATGGATCTGGATCTGGATTATATAAGCTCAACTTGAGAATTGAGATCACTCGGAACATGTAAGAACATTGGAATAGCTAGGCCACGGCCAACTTGGTGTCATAGCAACCATAACATTTAAGGCGCGCAGGCTAGCTGGATGCGCGCGTTGGCCTAATTCTTGCTAATACGGTTGTTTGATTGGCTGAACGTTGCGATCAAGAGCCACAACCAGACGTGAAGATTTGACATGTTAAATCCTCACGACTGGCTCTGCGACTCAGTTGTAAGAGAGCAAGTGAGTAAGTATATGACTACACATACACTACCAGTCGCAGAGTCGCACGACCGCTTAATCATGGCAAAATTATATAGTGTGCGGTGGGCTCACAAGGCTCACAAAGACAGGAATGCCTTGCTAAAGGCATGGTAAGGAGATTGTGAAGCAGTAGCCATCACACATCCCAGCGATGGGTTTAAAGGTGGTTCAGATTTTTAAAATCAGATGTGCATGTAGTGCCATCTTGTAAATGCCTTGCGCACTGTACATAATACACACTGGCTCAAGGTTATGGAGTGCGCACAAATTAGCCTCCTTAAAAATGGCGATCCGCTGTGTATCATCCATGGGCGTCGATCTGTAATTGATACCTATTGTTCAGGGGGGGATGATCTATTCATTCATTCCCCGCTGAATAGTAGGTATTACATAAGGATCGACACCCATGGTAGCATCCCCCCGCTTGACGATCTCTCAGTCAAGTAAAGTCAAGTAATTACTGAACTAAATTTACATACCAGTTGAGAAAATCAAGACGGTATTCTCCCATAGACCAGCCTCTGTCAATGCTTTAGTGATGTTCCCCACGGCCTCGTCCATACACGACACCATGCCGGCGTACGTCCTCCTCGCCGCATTCTTGATGAAGCTATAGGGGGCGCTATAATTCTCCGGGACCTGAAGGGGATCGTGTACCGCCTGGAATGGGAGGTATAGGAACAGCGGCTGTCGGGGCCGGGTCGGAAAAGGCAAACAGAGAAAATAAATATATTGAAATAATAACGCTTTATAATAATTAAAATGATCAGTTGGGATGGTTTGTGGGATCATGAAATTTGGCAAAGTTGGCAAAAGGCAGTGCCATGTTTTAGAACCAGGCAGAATCTTGTGCTGTGAGCATAATCATGATTAACACAGTACAAGGGATCATCAGGCCAAGTGATGGAGCTTTTTTATAAAGTAAAACCTAAGACTTCATGTATACTATATAGTCTTCCTCCTCCAAAATGAACAGTTTTGCATATTATATATATGCGTCACTCCACAATATAAGTATGTTTTATTATGAAACTAGATCACTATTGTCACCTAATGTTTCCTTTTATATTGATTTTATTCATGTTCGTACTGTGTAAATGTGTTATTATATAAAGCGCATAGGGAATGTATTGTGCATTATTACGCGCTATAAAAATTGAATTTATCATTATTATTATTATATTACATACCTCTGTAGGAGTTTGTTTGCGGATTATTTCCTCTGCTTTCTGGGCAAACAGTATGGTTGAGTACTGTCCGACGTACTGGTCGCTAACTTCAGTCTCGTTCTCCCTCAAGTCTCTGCCGCTCCATCCCGTCATGGCACGGTGAGTGTGCTTGTAGTAGTCTTCGGCACCAGTCAGGTAACCTGAAATAAGCAAAGGTAATTATTTCAATTTGATTCTGTTCATTTCAAAACTTATGTTAAAAAGAAATAAGTTAATCAATATTTTTGATTAAAACAAATAAAATGAGAACCAAATATGTATTATTTCCTCTGCTTTCTGAACTAAAAGTAAGGTTTAGTACTGTCCGACGTACTGGTCGCTAACTTCAGTCTCGTTCTCCCTCAAGTCTCTGCCGCTCCATCCCGTCATGGCACGGTGAGTGTGCTTGTACCAGTCAGGTAACCTGAAATCAGCCAAATTAATTAGCAGCTCATTTCTGTTCTATATACATTTTAAAATGTACATTTACCTGAAAATTTTATTTTGTTTTGTTTTCTAGTGAAATGAGAAGCAAATAATCAAACAGTATAGCATGAGTACTGCCCGATGTACCACCACTCTGTCTGTGGTTAAAACCGTTTAACACAGAGGCCTAGTGCAATAAAAAAATAAATAACAAAAAAACATTATTATTATTTTATTCGGCAAATCAAATATACAAGAAAGAAATTGCATCCACTGGAATGCCAGGGCTTGGCTTGGAAAAAGTTAACTGAATAACACATGGCCAACATACATGTATAAGTTGTAAATTCCTTGGGATAATATCTTTAGAAACAAGTCACATTTAATATGTTGTTGAATGTTTATTTTCTAATGATTGATTTTAAACATATAATTGAAAAAAAAGAAATAACAGTAAAATCTGTAGACAGTGTCCACCTGAGGAAAACAAGAAAGGTGACCTCTATAGACAGGTTCAATAAAATTGTTTTTCTCTACAGGGGATCACTTTGGGTGGCCACTTCAGGCAGGTTGGCTGCTATAGACAGATCTATTGCAACTAAAACAGGTCTGACTGTATCACGGGCGTCGATCTGTCATTGATACCCAATGATCAGGGGGGGATGATCCATTCATCCATCCCCCCTGATGAATGGGTATTACGTAAGTATCGACGCCCATGGACTGTATAGTATACTGCAGCTCTATAATTATGCTCACCAAAGAAACTCTGGAAGCCCCTGCGAGTTGGCCAGCAAGCTTTCTTGTAGAAGCCGAGATGCCATTTACCGATGATGTGGGTCGCGTAACCAAGTCCGCTCAACATGTCCGCCACGGTGGGGTCTTGAACCGGGAGACAGCTGGGCTGGGGGGCCCAGATGATACTGTGCTGTAACCCTGTGTGAATCTGTAGAGAAAAAAATTATATAAATTTAAGTTATTATTAATAAGGTAGTATCTCAACTCAAATAGTCTGACAGCTATCTGCTTTGCCCGAAGACTTAACACACATCAGTGTCTGTAAACATTCATTTTTCCTGAAAAGTGCATAATATTGATGTCTGTCTATTAAACCAAGGCTAGGCCTACTGTTCTGGGTAAAAAAAAGATAATCATAAAGAGGTTTTGTAGCTATATGGGGATTATATATTTTCATGGGGAGGTGCGTAATTTACAAATATGGGACCGAGACCACTTGAGGCAATTAGACCACAGGCTGAGAGTCATGTAAGCCGGTTAAGATGGTCGAGACAAATAAAAAGTGGACCGGAGACCAGCAAAAAGTGGACCTTTCTGAATTTGGTGGGGGGGGGGGGGGGGGGGGGGGTGCGTATGCACCCAACGCACCCCCCCCCCCCCCCCCCCCCCTGGCTACGGGACTGGTGATTAGTAATGTCTGTTTACCTGGTACTTCCCGCTCATCAGCTGGCTGCGAGTGGGCGTGCAGATCGGCTGCACGTAGTAGTTCTCCAGCTTCACACCCCCCGCGGCCAGGCGGTCAAGGTTCGGAGTGCGGATCTCGGAGCCATGGTAACCGATGTCGTTGAAGCCGTAGTCATCGGCAAGGATAAAGACGATGTTTGGGCGGGCAGAGTTAGGAGGGGTGGGCCACTGTTGATGACCCGACGAAGAGTCGATGATGGCCATGATTATGATGATGAACGGCAACAAAGTAGAGGCTCGATGTCCATGACGATGTCGATGAAGCCCATACGCCCTAGATCTGTTCATGTTGACTGCTATTTATGCACAAGAAATATAAGAGAAAAATCTCCAATGTCTGTATATACTGTAGCTAAGCCAAGTTGTTATTGGGGAATGCAATTCCATTACTGTGACAGTCTGGGAAGTAAAAGTTTTGATAAAGCTGAGTTTGAATAATGGGTACATCTCAGGGCTCCACACGTAACTTTTTTGTCAGTGGCCTGGTCGGGCCAGTGAAATAATTACTTCTCCTTTTCTGGTGGCCCGAAAATTGTATTTCATGAGTAGGCCTATAATCTTTTTACTATTCAAAATATCACTCTTTTCTGATCAAACCTGTAACTATAGATGAAGCATAACATGAAAGAAAACAGAATTTTTGTTGCCATAGGATTAGCACGCAGCGCACGAGGGTGCATATCAACATACAACCGTCGGCGATATCAATTTACAGTAAATGAGTTTTATAATTTACCAAATATATCAATTAGTAGGCGGTTTCCAGGCCAAATTTGTAACATCCCGTATTTTCACATGATTGGTAATAGTATAGTAATAATAGTCTAATACTAATACTAATATTATAAGAGCGTAATTTCATTTTTTTTTTGTGTGGCGTTTCCCACTTCTGGCATTTGCCTTTAATCAAAATTCCTCTCACTCTTATGCACTCTCAATCTCATTCACATTCTTACAAATTTGGAATAAACAACATATTTCCAGGGAATACGCTCTTCAACGTTCTTGAACTGAGTGCAGCATGCAGTGTTGAAGACAAAGTTTATCAAACTATTGTCGTTAAAGGGGAATTCCACCCCAGAAATGTGATGTTTGCTATAAAATGAAGTGAATATGAAGAATCATGATCGAAAATCTGAGCCAAAACGGTAGAGCAATAAAAAAGATATGACAGGATGAACTTTGCTCCGTTTTTTAGTATCGTTCGCAATTGCTATCGATCGTGACGTCACTTGCGAGCTGCAGCCATTTTGACTTCTACATGGAAATTTTATAAAATTTTAATTTTCTTAATAACAAAGCAAATTTATTAGCTTACAAATTCCAAAGAGGTTGGCCCATCGATATTCTTCTATGAATTCGATAAAACAAGCAGAGAAAAATTAATTTTTAGCAACGAAAATGAGAAATAAGTGTATTTTCATGTACTAAAGCCATGGCGAGTTGCTCGTCAATGATGTTGCATATGGCAGCAATTTCGAAACGATCGCTCATTACTACATGATATTCAAATGGGTACAACTCCCGTGTTTCTTGTCCAATTTTGATCAAATTTTCAACAATTATGCCTCTTATTCTGCTTATTCAAATGACGAATGGTTTTATCAGGCCCGGAATACCCCTTTAAAGGGTACCACCACTCAAAAATAATATTCTTATTAAAGAAAGGTAACATTAGTATTCCATTCCATCAACAAGTTCACAAAAATAATTGGAAACGCATCACCATTCTAAAGCATGCGTTCATGCGGTCTGAATTACGCAGACTGCTATGTCAGTATGTGTGCGGTGAATTGCAACGTATGCAGAGCGAACGAATCGCCCGGGAATCTATTGTTTACAAACGTGCGCGTGAATAGCATTGGCGCACTCGCAAATGGTTGGCCCGTATCATCGTATGGAACCAGGAAATAGCAGTGCATGGTTCCGTAAGTGGTGGAAATTAATTGCTTTGTTTATGAATTACACAACCCTTTGCAAAATGTTGGGTATCTATTTGATATCACAAAACGGTACCAAAACATATAATAATGTGTTGTTCTTTGACTTTGCCTCGTGGTCCCCTTTAACAAATTAGTAACTATAAATAGTATAAGTCCACACAACACTACATTGTAATGCTGCGCTATACGGGAACAATGTGGGACAGTACAAAAAAAGTTTGTCAAAATTTCACACAAAATTCTTATCTTAAATTCAACAAAATCAATCATGACTGGCCCTAAAAATGATACAAGTATTATATGAACTTACCAAAATGGTCCAAATTATTCTTCAAATATCGAAAAAAATGGAAAATCTGCAGTTTTGGAAAATAAAAAGACTGAGAAAATCCCAGTCGTGATCCCTCTCGAAAGTGTTGCTGCTATCTGGATGACTGTCGTGTATTTCCCGCAAGCTTCCCACACCACACGTGTTACCGTATCCGAATTCTGACACGGCGTATCCGAATTCTGATACGGCGTATCCGAAATCGGATACGGCGGGCATGCTTGCAGATCGCGAGTTGGCTTGTTTTGGACAATAATAAGCGGCCTCCGCATGTTGCGGGCGGGCTTTCTTTGTTTACGATGGGACATCGAGCAGGAAGAGAAAGAAATGGAACTTATATGACGATTTTTGTAAGTGTGACTTATCATTTTGAAAATGAAATTTTGTACAATAAATCATAAAATCAGCTTCAATCTAGGTATGCAATTTTTAACTTTAGATATGCTGTTCTTTTCTCTCTGTTTGTAGTTCAAATTGTGTCCCGTAGATTTTTACCACTGTGAGCAGTAAATGGTCCTATCAGGACCATCCCCATTACATGTGGGTACCTATACAGTAGATCGACAAATCTATCGCTTTCATTGCCTTTTTGACATTATTATTGTTATTTTCACTGTCGGAATGCCGACAGTGAAAATAACAATAATAATGTCAAAAAGGCCATGAAAGCGATAGATTTGTCGATCTACCTATACAGGTACCCACATCCCCACCTACATCAAAACGTAAGGTAGGGTTTCTCCCCGTTCATTCATTCCACTTATGACATGACATTTGTAATCTATAAGGTGAAATTAAATCATTGAAAGATGTGTTTTTGATACTTACCCACTTTTCTTGCTATGAATCAGCCAATATTTCACGTTCATTTGCCATGCAGTCGCGTCGAGCGCTGATCATCGCACACGCTTGCGACGGAAGTACCGTGAAAAGTGTGTTGCTGAAATGACCTTTCGTTAGGTAGTCTTCGTCCAGCCATGAATTGATACGTTGTAAATTACTTACGCACATTATTGTATGCCTGTCAAATCGGAAATAAAGTGTGTGCCACTGAGTGCGCTTGAGATGAAACTACCGTATTTTGCTTGCGAATTGTTGTTTTTCAAACTTTTAAAGAATATGGATTTAAAAATTGTAACGACTGATTTTTGAATAGAATTAAATAAAATACGATGGAATATATTTATTTTTTATGAAAAAACGTACACACATTAAATTAAATTATACATTTTTACTTTGCAGTTTTAACAGTTGATGATGAGCCTTGCTTCCGACCAAAACAAGTTCGTATGATTGATGACGTAATACAATTTGCGCTAGCTACACGGTGAACGCCATTATTACGTGTGCGGTGATGCTGGATTGACGTGCAGTTCAGGACCAACGAATAAAATTGTAGCCCATTTCAATTTAGCTAGGGGCAACGTGACGCCTCCAAATGGAGGATTTTAAACCTGTCATCTAGCACGATCTGCAAAGTTTGGTGAGAAAATAAAAAAACACACAGTGATTAATTTAACGTCGTATACAGTCCTACAAAAAAAAACGGGGGTTAGTGAAGTCACTACTGCTATACGGCAGTGTGACTTTTGGGCATACTTGGGCATACTTGGCCATACAGTTTCCCATTCGCTAGTGTACATCGCGACGCAGGCGTGATCAGGACCATTTACAATACATTGTAGATGTGTATAAGTCTAAGTCTAAGAAGAGTAAGAGTAAGACATCACAATTTAATTTTAACTAGTACTTGTTTAAAATATAGTTTTACTTTATCTTTGAGAAGAATTTGCAGTCATACTTTGTGCAAATATTGAAAATGGTAAAATCATTGTTATTTTGGCAAAGATTATCGCACCTTTTTATCAATTACTTACTTTTTTATGAGCTCCACAGATCTCTGCTTTGTCTTTGACGACTTTCAAAAAGGGTACATGTTTACAAACACCCACCACACATGACAGTGGCGTATTTTCTTTGCGCTTTATTCGCCCAATTAGGCTTCTTTGGCTTTTGCTCCCGCGACTCTAAAACGGAAACTAGATGCATTTTGAACTCAGCAGCGAGTTGGATGACATTGCGCAGCGGGATTTCCCTAGTTCTGGCGCTATCGCGATTCCGAATTCTAGCTGCGCTGTCAGCTGACTATCACATGACCGTGGGTGGATTTACGTACTCGGAACTCAAAATAAAAAAAAATACCTTTAATTCCAGTCTACCAATAGTTCCAGTTTGAAGTATACAAGGGGGTCGTCCGGAAATTAAAAGAGGTCGTGTATCTGCAAGGAAAACCAGAAAGGGAGATGGAAGTGGTCAATTGCAGTGAGAATGGGTAAGCTTGATTCCCGTGCCTTGACTGGCAGCTGGTTTACTGCATGATTCATCTGGATAGCTTCCCCAGAGTTCCGGGGCATCGCGTGGCGGATTATCGCTTATGATGTTCCTCGGGCCACGGGTTGCGTGCTGGATGCACAGTAAGATATTATAAATATATTAAAGCTCCTGACCTTGGCCTTGAGGCCTGAGGCTTGACTTGCAGGGGTGGGGTGGATGATAATTATGACATAAAAGACGTCTGAGCTGTGATGAGTTTCAATTGTGTTTTGTATTTTTGTTATATATTGAAAACATAATTTCCAACTTGCGGCATGGACTTTGACTTTTATTTTATGCTACACATTATTGTTGTTCATATATCTTGCGAGGTGTCAAATGTCGTCAAAGTCAAGTGTTGCCAAATATTGTGTTTGTTGTATCATATTTATAAAATATTTTGGTCTTTTGATATTTAATGCATATATTTATTTATTTATTTATTTATTTATTTATTTATTTTGGTATACATTTCAAACTGATCAGCAGCAGTGCTGAAAGGATCAGTGTACATTGAACATCAAAACATACATAGTATAAACATGATAAATAATATAATATAGCAATTGCTACATTCGCATTTAAATGAATTGGAACATTAATGTTAAGTACAAAATTTACAAAAGTAATTCACCATAAGATAAACAAAGCTACACTACACAAAGAACAAATATATCATTGAGCATAATTGCTAATTATTCATAAATGGAACTGTTCTAAGTTATTAATCACCAAGCAATTAATTCATTATAATATATTTATCATTTATACCTATCAGCTGAATAATTATTGTGAAATCATTATTATATGAGAGCAAGACTATTCTAGTCATATTGATATAATTTCAATTCAAATTAATTAAGCATAATTTTAAAATGAATAATTATGTACGTATTGTTATGAGTTGATGATGATTGGAACCTCACAACCACCAAACTCTCCCGAGTTCCTCTCAAAAGAGACACAAAAAGAACACACAAAACTGCCGAGATGTTGCTTTCAATGAAACCATGTTAAAAATCAACGTCGCGTGCCTATGGCACGCTTAATTACATCAAAGCGGCTATGGGTCGCCGTCACACTTCCCTCCTTAAAGAGGGCATTTATACAATAGAAATAAATGACCCCAACCTGCTCCTGGCATTATAAAGACAAATACGAAACTGAATGTATATAAACTAAGCCCTATGATTTTCACATTGTCAATAACTATATCATAGACTTTCAAACTTTCATCACTGTCTAGCCTGCCAGGACTATTCATTTCTCAACAGAAAAAATAAAGTGAGCATAATACATATTTAACAAACAGGATCGGTTATCTCAAATTAGATCGATAACAAACATTTCCAAGAGCTCTCATCTATCGATCCTGACTAAAACATGAATATTCATAACTTGACTATGACGTCACTCATTAAATATAATCGTAACTTTTCCTGCTACTCAAAAGCATTTTCACTGAATTTTTCTACAAAAACTAAGTTCAAATCATGATCGTATTATTAAACCCTACCCATATAATCATACAAACCACAAGACATGAGTCAAAAATGCAAAAACTTACATTTTAACAATTATGTACTAAATGAATTACCCGTATCCGAAATCGGACACTACATTCTGCATCTATCAAAACTATTTGATTGCACACATTTCCAATGATGCATGAAGACAATAATACTATCAATGTTTATAACAAACATGCATATTTCCTAATTATTACCTAGAAACAAACAATACCTTGTGATTAGTTTTTCTTTTTAAACAAACATTTTCTTAAAATCACAACAAATACATGCTTGCAATCAATAAAATGTCTAATACCAATCATTTCCTTTTGGCATTACAATTCACATTTTTTCCCGCAAAATTGTACAATTTATTTTCCACAGAAACTTCTTAGCTTCAAATACCTCTATATTATCTGTCACTAAAGAAAAGGTACACCAACTTTTCTTACAACATGCAAATAATACATTTCTCTCCCATATCAACTGCTAGCTGCATCAATCTTTTGATATGAACCATCCTGTAAAAGAAAGAAGAACAAATGAATAATTATCTCTTCAAGTAATCCACAGTCTGCCCAGCAATCCTGTTAAAAAAAAAAAACATTTAACTTAATGCAATAGTACAGTTTTCCAAAAACTTATTACCGGTACATATATTACAAAAGAAATATTTTATTTCTTTTTCTTTAAATGTTCATCAGAATATAATTTCAGTCTTTCCCGATTCTCTTTACTGAGTCCTCTTTGAGCTGAAATTTCAAGTGTTATTTTTTGTTTTAATGTTCACTCCAATATCAGCTCATTCCTTTGTTCACAGTGATTCAATCATTTCAATGTCAATACAAAGTTTGTGTCCACGTTCTCATTTCACTGTGTTTCTAATTTCTGTTTGAAGTCCAATTCTTCATAATTAATCACAGACCGTTCCATCATCGTCGATCGTCGACCTCCAGTGCCGCGTTTCCCTCGCCAACGACGTCCTCTCTCTCCCACTGGCACCAGCAGAATGCGCTACATCACCAGCAAAGGCCACTGCTTCACTGTCAAGGTGTCTTTGTCATTTCCAGTCCATTTCTTTGTGTTTTTGGTATCAGTCCATTTGGCTTAAAGACAAAGATCAATCAATTATTTTTTCCTTTTCTTGAAGTCCAGTATCTCAAACGGTAAGTACTGGCTTATCGGTTCCGTATTGGCCATCGGAAATAGTTCATGTTGACCGCAAACACGCAGATCAGCATCGGGATGGTCTCTACGCCGTCTCCCACGACGACCTTGCGACTTGCGCCGGGGCATCCGCGAACATCTTCCAGCGTCACATCCTCCACGTCGTACGCGAGTACGAACCCTTCGACGAGCTCCTGCTCGCCTCGCTTCCATGGCACGTCCTCGACCACATCGTCGCCGTCTACGAACTCTGGCCCTGCGTTGACCACCATTACGCCATCTAGCAGCACTGGCCAGATATCGACCGCCTTGTCGCTTCTCCACAGTCCGGTCAGCTTCCCCGACATCAGGAGGCTCCTGGAGTGCAGGCTGACTATGCCTGCGGTCACCTGGACTACAAGCTGTATCTGCCGATGACGCGTCATCCCTCTGGTATCCACCAGGTCTCGTCCAGTCATCTGTCCAGTCTCCACCCATCAACTCTCCACCTGGTCCATCCCCTGACCCAATCACAGTCCTGCAATCACCTGGATTGCAAGCAGCGGAGGAAGAGGCTTCATCCATCTGACGTCCACACCCATCCGGCTCAGTCAGAACATCTGTCCAGTACCCAGCTGGCTCGCCTCCTGGTAGAGCAGTCTTCTCCATCACAGGAATTTCATCTCCAGGGATGTTGTCTTCACCACAAACTTGCAGAGACACAAACTCATCGCAAGGAAACTCATCCAGAACAAAATCTGGCACCAACTCACCCAGCCCTGGGATTGGCTCAACCAAAATGACATCAGCAAGGCACTCAGCCTCTCCAGCTTCCTTCAACTTTACCCCTCGTCGCAAATTCTCTAACTTCAGTTTCTCCAATTCTGCTCTCTCTATTTCCAAATTAAGTCTTGCTTGTTCCAACTCAAACTTAGCTTGTGCAATACGACTGGCATTAATCTTTTCTATTTTATCCAAGCCAAGATGCCGCAACACTAACCCAAGAATTTCAGCTTTCCTAGCAGTTGGAGGAAAACAAACACTGTAATAGTGTGCTACTTCTTTCAAGTAGACTTTCCTCAGACATTTCAATTTGCCTACCGTGACATCTTCAACAAATTCATCTACATCAAACAGGGCATCCATGCTTGACAAAGTTACAAAACAGGTACTAAGCTATGCTAATGCAAACTACTGAATGTAGAATAACCAACTTGTAGTCTGTCAAACACAAAGTTATGTAAAACAACATGTACCACCTACAGTAATCTCCTAGCTCTGCTAAGGTCAGGCTCCGAATTACAGATGACTAGAAAATCCACTGCTCCTTCACGCCTGGTCCACCTCAGAGAGACGATCAATTGGTGCACTAAATTGACAACCACGTTCTGCCTGGTCCAACTCCGAAAGACAAATGGGTCGACACACTGACATAACTTGATACATGTATGTGCAAATTTACAAATTACTCAACTACTACCAGCAAGGCAACACCGCACTGCTTCACCTGGACAAACTCCGAAGGGTGAAAACCGTAACAGTAACCACTATACTACTTGTCTGGTCAGACTCCGAAGGACAACATAGCATCTAGACAAACTTGACTCGTCACACAAAACATTGAAAATATCTACATGTGCAAAATACACATCATCACCTGGTCAGACTCCGAAGGGTGATAAGTCAATGACAGAATGTCAAAACCAACATCAAAAATTGTACGGACGGACTCCGAGATACAATTCCAATGATTCACACAAGCGCAAAGCTCAACTGCACAGCTCCGTACAGCCATCAAATACCAGAATGGTACAATTTCTGTGATTTTCCATAAAGTCGCCACTCTAACCGACAATAATACTCGAGTTGCCACGTCAGACTTCCTGAAGTCGGCACTCAAACCACAGAAAACACTAACTTGGTACACTTAACAATAAACTTGGACCGTCTAATTAGCCACTAGTTTATCAACCTAGCTGCAATGTCTTGTATACTTCTGCCAATTCCAGACAGCGACAACTATCCTGACAATTACATCACAGCCCTATCACTGCATCCAATGCAATTCTACAATCAAAATAGCCCACGTACACAATCGCTACAACTACAAATGTACCCTAGAATTCAAACAAAGTGAATTCACATTCCAAAACGGAATATCCCAGCTAAAAATCTAACTGACGAGTTCTCTCACACACTACAAAAAATGCCTAGAAAACCCAGCACTTTATTCCCACAGTGCAACCCGTATACAATTAAACCAAGTATACACAAACTCACTAAGCACGTACTATATACACACACTGCACGGGCAAATCCACCGTCACAGCGACCCACAACATCGGCGCGCGCACAACCGATAACTGTATACACCGTACGAGTACGGCGGGATATTAACAGGCAACATCAATTCAAACACACATCACAAATAATCGGCAATTTACTACCTAAACTTGCAGAAACACTACAAATTCTTCCGGCTACAAGCCCCCATGTTATGAGTTGATGATGATTGGAACCTCACAACCACCAAACTCTCCCGAGTTCCTCTCAAAAGAGACACAAAAAGAACACACAAAACTGCCGAGATGTTGCTTTCAATGAAACCATGTTAAAAATCAACGTCGCGTGCCTATGGCACGCTTAATTACATCAAAGCGGCTATGGGTCGCCGTCACAGTATTACAAGTTTAATATCAATATTTTACCAAAATTCAAGGTACCAAACTGCAAGTTTAAGAGTATTTATCATATTACATAAATAAAGAAACAATCTTAAGTCTACAATATCATCTAAATGCTCGTTTAACTATGCTCGTTTATATATGTTTATAATATGCACAGTTTGTATCTTTGTATTTCTCCCATGCCCCTGTGAGGGGCCATTTTTGAGAAATAAATCATCGTCATTGTCATTGTCATGAGTATGAGCAGCCATGACTCTGTGTCTGTGTGTCATGAATGTTTTGAGATCATAATAATAATTGTCCCCAGACTAATTGCAGATCAGGGTTGGTGATATTTATGGCAATGAATGGTTGCCTGCCCCAATCATCATCATCACCACACTACGTGGCAACAAAATGACTATGGGAAAACTGTTCAAAGTGTCAATTTTTACTTTCACATATATATACAGTATATCAGATTCATAGCCCTGAAACATGTTTTAATTTATAGAGGGGAAACAAGGATAGTTGGAAAGGGCCCACTGTAGACTGAGGGAGCTAATATGAACTGATAAGTGATATGATTTGTGTGTCATGAGGTCAAAGGTGACAGAACTTATTATATGCGAAAAATAACTTGAATTGCGCATCTCAAGAACCTTCAATACATTGCCATCAAACTTGGTACTTGATGAGCCAATATGAACTGGCTAGATTTTGGGGTCATGAGGTCAAAGGTCACATAGTCATATTATTTTGTGTTTTTTTTGGGGGGGGGGGGGGAAGGGATATGGAGGGGGCTGCATGGATGCATTTTGAAATACATTTAGAAATCGAATAGCAGATTTCTCAAGTAACTAGATAACTTGAAACTTTTGTTTTAATTAATATGCCAAAACAGATCATGGTAATCATGATATCTCAAGGACCAGTTGACTGATAGCCTTTAGTCAAGGCACTATAAGACTAGTTGACTGATTGCAATGAAACTTGATATAAAAATAGCGCAGTTGAGGAGGCATCCAATTCAACTGTAGCGTGTACATAATTTTAGTCAATATGAGAGATTATATCCTTGAAAGTTCCTATATAAGTCTTAGAAGGTTTCTAAAGTTTTTTTGTTTTTTTTTGTTCTTCTAGATCTAAGAGTATCTACATGGACTATAATGCCACGACTCCGCTGGACCCGGCTGTTCTATCAACCATCACACAAACACTAACAGAGGCATGGGGGAACCCTAGTAGTGCATATCCACAAGGTATGTCATAGAGCTTTAGCTGATCTCAGTGCTCAAAATTATGTCATATGGCCCTGGGCCACTAAAAGTTAGCTTTGGGCCACCAAAATTTGATCAGTGGCAAATTTTACTTGCCTAAATGTCACAGCCGGTAAGGATTGTGATTGACTTGTTTGTCTGGTGGGGCAAAACTAAACAAATTAATTACTGAACTCAAACAAAATAACACATAACACTCCGATTCAGGGAAATAACTTTTATTTCCTTAGCATTTGCAAGGTAACAGTGGGTTAATACATATACAAAATAATCAATTAAATTTACATTGCATGAGAGTAGGAGTCAATTTATGTGAACTCATCAACAAAGATTGTTTCAATTAGAACGTCAAGTCACTGGAGTTATATGACTTAAGTGTAATCAGCGTCGTTTCAATTAGAGAGTTTAATTAGTTCATCGCTACTTTACGCGAAACCTGGGAATCGTCGTCACACGCGCGTTGTCTTGCGTAGTCTACGCTGTCGGACGTCGGACGCGAGTTGCTTCCCGACCCCTGCCGATGTCGACCACGTTAACGCGGGACGAACCGTTGTGCGCGTACGAAGCTTGACGAGCCCGCGACTGTCCAATGCGAACCCTGCGTGATCCTGGTGAACCCGGCTAAGCCGTCGGCGAACCCTGTTGAACCGCATGGGAACCTTGTTGAACCGTGCGAGAACCTGTTGAGCCGTAGGTCAACCGTAGGTCAACCGTAAGTCAACCGTAAGTCAACCGTACGAGTGTAATATGTTTGCTAGGTTTACCTCTCCCGGACAAGCCCCCAAATAGATTTTCACTTTTTTCCCCACTTCATCTCTTCAAACCACTGTGAATATCTCTTCAAATCATATGGAGATGTGCATAAGTACGATATTACTTCCTTCACTTTCCCTCCTTTATTACTACCGAGTTTACTATCTAGTCTTTTAGTTTAGTTACATGATACTTAAAGGGATAGTTGAGTTTTGGTAGAGAGGGCGCTAGACTACTTATTTTTTTTGTGAGGTAATGAAAAACTGAGTGTAAAATTTGAAAGAGCATAATATTTAAATAATAAAATCATCTTTGTTTGATCAAAATCGGTTCAGAGACGGCTGACATATCCATAAATATAACAATTTGTAATAAACTTGGGGCCCCAGGTTTATTAGAGAATTTTGAACCAGCCGTTAAAAATTCAAAAAAATGCTTCCTCATTTCAAAAAGTTACAAAATAGGTATTTAAATAGTTGTTGGTTATTTCTCTATCTAATCACTATTTCAACAAAGCATCACATGCACAATATTTTATTCAAAATGGTTGAAACCGATGAGTGTTTAGATAGCGCCCTCTTACGTTTTAACGGCTCTTTTTGAATGATAACATGATCTTTACTACGTCATTTGTAATTTTGTGTTCCTTTCTAGTTATAACTATTAGTTTGTAATGTAATGATGCAGGTTTTGGTTACTAAAATTCAGTTTCATTAAAACTGTACTCTCCTTACCAGAACTCAACTATCCCTTTAAGATTGAAGGAGGCAGATAGATCAGTTCAAAAGAGGAAGGAGATAAATATTGATTGTACAAGGACTACAAAAAAAGCACTGGCTCGCTGGCCCTGGGCCACTAATAAGAATGATGTTTTCACCTACCCGACTTTCAAGATTACTCAGGATGGAAGTCCTGAGACAAATACATCAGACGAAGAATTACATCACCAGGCCTCTAAAATATTAGCACTGGCCTGTTGCCTTGGGGCCACTAACTATTTACACGTACTTGTATAAATGTAGCAACAAGCCACTAATTTATTGTTGATTGCAAAATGTACCTGCCTGACTGGGAAACCAACTGTAACAGAATTTGGGAATAAATGTTTGTTTTTGTTTTCTATGGCTATATACTCAGTCACATACAAGCTTGACACATTTGGAAAAATTTGTACTCGTTCCAAATTGGGCAGAACGAAGTGCTCATTAGTTGTATCTGAAAATGCATTTGAAAATGTAAGCTACATATATCTCAGTGCCAGAGAAGGAATTAATTTTTTTATTTCAGGGGGCTATTTTTTCAATCCAGATAACACAAAATATTGTACATAATAAGCTATAATTTCAGGGGCAACCTACTGATTTCAGGGGGCTATTGTGAAAATCAAGGGGCAAAATCGCCCTCAGCCCCCGTGCATTTCCTACCCTGCTCAGTGCCACTGTAGACTTAATTGTATACAGATGAGTGTAATCATCTTGTATTTGCAGGTCAGCTAGCTAAGAGGGCCATCAACAAGGCCAGGGAACAGGTTGCCTGCATGGTAGGGGCTTCCCCCGAAGACATCATCTTTACTTCGGGAGGCACAGAGGTATGTATATTGTATTTTTCGTAATGATATAATAAAATACGGCATTTATAGAGTGCCATGTGTCTAGGTACCTTATTCATAAGTGCGTCATTATTATCCTTTGTCATCAGGTCAAGTTCAAAACCGCACAATTATCTTGCACACCATCTCAATTACTCCCTGGGGAGCATACTTGCCCAAACTGCTCTACTATAATAGGGTGCTACAAGCTAATTATAAACTCCCATAGAAGTACCCATTTATACTCCTGTGTAGAGAGCAGCAATGTGGATAAATCCATGCTGAAGGACATAAATGCCGGGGCATTGATTGTTTTTAATCCCAGGTCCCATAATCCGATCATGCCACAACACCTACACCTCTTAGCAGAGGTACAATTATGAAATTTAACACTAAATTTATCAAACAGTTAATATGTAATCATCTGCTCATAACATTGTCTGCAAAGATATATATATTGAAATTAAATGAGCAAAGAAAAATGGGGTACCTATATACCCTGGGACCTGAGACCTCCAGATTGCTAGACTGATCTATTATACCCTGAGCTATAAAGCTCTTGTATGGCACTTATTTGCAATATTAGTTCTGATGAAACCCTTCTCTTTCCTGTATTACCTGTAATAATTTCCCAAAATTGTGTGTTATTCGTTTTGATTTATTATCCATTATTGATTCCAAAGGTCATAATCAATCATCATTAGCTTCATAATAATAGTGTGGCCTTGTTTATGTTCTACTTTTTCAATATTTTGTATTCTGCATTAAAGGGACATTCCCTCTTTTGCAAGCCAAATTTCAAAAGTTGCGAGGTTATTGTCTTATATGAAAGAAAATGTCATTTAATAGCATGCCTGAAAAAATTAGGGCTTGAAATCTTTTTTTCGTGGAGTTATAGACCTAAAACTAATAAACCGTCGTCCAACAAACAATTGTGCATTATACGTATATTCACCCAGTGAGGAAGTTCGTACAAGGATTCCACGAAGTACCACAACGCTATGCGTGACCCCTACGTGACCCGCGCTAGCTACGTGACCCGCGCATATATAACAATGGATGACCGAATACTGTCCAAAATAACCATACCTCGCTTAAACTGACTACATGTTATTATATTCTTCATTTTTGAGATTTTTTTCTGTGACATACCCTTACAAATGTCGGCTTCACAATACCTTTACAAGAATAAGTACAATATAGTTGTAATATTATGCTAAATCAGTTAAACTCTTTTATTGACCGATATATAGTATGATGGAGGGACGTATTCGTTTTTCATTCATAGAATCCAAATTATAGGGCTGTTTGATCTGATTTTTTTTGTGTGTGTTTCATTCATCCCCATCCGTCAACTGGAAACTGTTCAGACGTTTTGTAAAAGAGGGACTGTCCCTTTAATGTTTGAATTGAGTTGTACCAATGACTTGTATTATTGTTTACTATGTTCGATATTTACAATGTACATTGATCCTTTCAGCGCTTCTGTTGATCAGTTTGATATTTACAGCATCATCATCATCATCATCGTCATCATAATCATCATCATCATCATCATCATCATCATCATCATCATCATTTCATAATTATTATCATCACCATCATCATCATCATTATCGTCGTTGTAGTCGTCGTCGTCGTCGTCGTCATCATCATTATCATCAGACAATATAGTATACTATTTTACCAGACTTGCTTTAATTGTGCCAAGTGCAAACCATCACTCTTAATATTTTCTTTTCTTCACAGTCGAATAACCTGGTTATTCATACAGCGATGGAGTATTTCCGAACACATACATCATCATTATCAACGAGTAGCCCCCGGAAACCTCACATAATAACCTCAAATCTGGAACACGACTCAATCAGGCTTCCGCTGGAACACCTTGTGACCGTGGGCGTTGGTAATTTTATTAACCTGTTCCATTCAAGATTTTGAAATTCCAATAGACATTGTACAAAGCCTACCAGATTATCGTAGTCAATGGGTTAACTGATTCAGATCATTTAAGAATTCAGTTTATTTGTATGTAAGGCTTTTATTGTGAGGTGAATATTAAAACATTAATTATATACTGTCCTACTTCCAAAGCTATTCATAAGTTATAGCTCATAGTCTTGAATTATTTTGTCCTTGCTAGTAAGTTAATTGCATATATGCATCCACAATGAATTAGCTGAAGGGGACCATGGAACTGAATCGATTATGGGGGCATGAGGTCAATAGTTAAAGGACACAGTTGTGAAAACAGCTTATTATTGTAATATCTTCAATTGACGGATCAACATGAAACTAATTGGTAACTGTAATATAAATTTGAGAGATAAATAATATATGTAACTCTCATCTGGAATCAAGCCAGAAATTTGCTGAGCAGATTGAGCTGCCTAGCGCTATTTATTTTCTTTTGTTTCACATTATTACCTACTTTTTTTTAGAGAAATTTAATTTTCTGTTTGTGCAAGAAAAAAAATTGAAAATTAATGATGTCACTTGCCCAAATTAAAAGACAATTCAAAAACAGATAGTGTGGAGGCTTGTCTAAATATGAAGAGCTTAATTCCAAAAGGGCTATATCCACTTTCCATAAAAAATGAGTTAACGATATCAGCGCATTAATAAGCTACGTACATTAGCTATCTAGAAATCTGAATTTTAGGACGAATTACGAGATCAAAATCAAAATATGGAACGCTCAATTTTCATATTCCCATAGGCACGTGTACAAAGTTGGACAAAGAAACCTGATTTTCTCCGAAATTGAAAACGTGGATATAGCCCCTTTTGGAAATAAGCTCTTCATATACTGATAAGAATAGGAGTAAAAGATTAGTTAATCCTGCATGTATGTTTAAATTTTTTGTTTTGTTTCGTAGCTGATGTGACATTTGTGCCCGCCTCGACAAAGACTGGGCGGGTTGAGGTAGATGACGTCATCCAAGCTATCAGGCCTTCGACCTGCCTCGTGACTATCATGCACGCAAACAATGAGACAGGAGTTATTCAGGTAATTAACTTTTTTTTAAATATTAGTGATGCAGTTGAATCCACTGTTTCTGAGACTGAAACCACCATCAAACACGGCGAGTTAGCTCAGTTGAGAGCGCATCTGTCTTAGACGCGGTTCGAATCCCACCATCGGACAAGGCATCTTTTATCACGCAATAAATCAAGCTAACTCATGTTGTGTGTTAACAGCCTCCCCCCATGCTTCCTACGCAGGATTGGATTTACCGAAAACACTCTGTCCCTCAGGTAGGACGATAAATGGAGGTCCCGTGTATGAGATAGTCACATCTCTTGCACGGAAATTAACCTAGAATACTTCTCGGAAAGAGTAGGGTGTTTATAAACCGGTTGACTAGTATCATTATATTCTCTATAGACCCTAGCCTGAGAATTTTTGGGACGAGTTCTGAATGGGTCAAGTTGGACGTTGTTCATCTTTGCAGCCATCAGTAACGGGTAACCTTTATTAATCGGCCGCTATCTAGCTTTTCATTTATTTACACACAAAACTGCCTTTCACTTAGCCCTGGAAATGCTGGGGCATTCTGCATTAAGCATGCTAAAGTTAAAAAGTGTTGTTCTCCTGAGGGAGGAATTTATAGTTCATATCAAACTCTTTTTGGAAGTGTCATTAATTTTCATGCCTCCGTAACGAAGTTGCCGGAGGCATTATGTTTTCGGGTTGTCCGTCCGTCCGTCCGTCCGTCCGTCCGTCCGTCCGTCCCGTTCTCGTGATCGCGTTATCTCAAGAACAGATTGACAGATTCTGACCAAACTTGGTACATGTATGTATCTTGGGGGGACGATGATCTGATTAGATTTTGGTTAGTTTTAACATCTGAAATCTGACCTTTATATCTAACTACTTGTTGACGACATTCTAAAAAATCTACTATCAATGAAATAACACATGGTCGTACACCTAATTTAACAAGTTTACAAATTAAAATATTATGATCAATCCGGTCAAAAGCTTTAGAAAAATCGGTTAAAACTATGGTTGAAATTGTCTTCTGTTTATCTGAATTTTTATATAAATTATGTAACATCGCAATTAAATAGTGGCAAGTTGAAAGGCCACGACGATTTCCAAATTGATTTGTATCAATAACATCACTAATATCTTCCCACAACCATTTGGCTATAAAAGATTCAGCTATTTTAGCAAAATAGGAAGTTAACGCAATGGGTTTTAATTCAGATAGAGTTGGTGGTAATAATTTTGGAACTGGTACAATTTCAGAATACTTCCATATTTGAGGAAAAACACTTTGTTTGAATGCAGAATTGAGTATATAACATAATGGATAACATAATTCATAAGCAAATTCATGTAATATTCTAACAGGTAAGTCACCTAAAATAGAAGATTTCTGTAAATTAAGTTTACGTAATAAAGCATACACATCGTTAGGCTCTATTGTAGGGCAATTCACTGGAGAAGGTAAATATGCTGGTAATTTGATTTATCAAGAGTTGGTAAATCTGCTGCCACAGACAAAAACTTATCAATATAACTGCATCTCTTC
The DNA here is from genome assembly GCA_037951105.1 of Echinarachnius parma. Classification (NCBI taxonomy): domain Eukaryota; kingdom Metazoa; phylum Echinodermata; class Echinoidea; order Clypeasteroida; family Echinarachniidae; genus Echinarachnius; species Echinarachnius parma. The sequence goes on from JBAMJV010005366.1 coordinate 43,445, forward strand.
TTATATGTGGGAGTGTTGTGGTGTATTGGTTCGTGCCTTTGTCTTTCAATAGGTCGTGGGTTCAATTCCCTACCGTGGCACCTGTGTTACTTGGCCGAAATGTATTCCTCGAAATGCTTGAGCGCCCCATCTTGGCAGCTCAGCTATATCCAGCCAAGGTAATAGTGCTCCGATCCCATTGAGACTTTAGTGATAGCGCTTGTAAACATTTACAATTTTATTTATTCTTGATTTCACAGCCAGTCGAAGATATATTCAAGCAGATCCGAACCAGAGAGATACCAAGTGCGGAGGAGCCTCCGATCCTTCCCAGGATCCTCTTGCACACGGATGCGGCACAGACAATCGGCAAGATACGAGTCAACGTCGAGAGCCTACACACGGACTATCTCACTATAGTAGGACACAAGGTATTAATATATTTAAAGTGTCTAACTCCACGAAAATTACTTGGAGCTTCCACATTTCTCTTCTACCGTGTTGTTTGGCTTATGGTAAGAGAAGAATAAAATAGGGTTAGATTTTTGAAAATGCCCCTTTAGTATGACGATATCTATCATTGATAATCAGCTCAAGAGCGTTAATGAAGGGTCATAAACCTCATACACGTTATACAGTAATTCGTTGTAAAAGCTGATGCAAATTTTCTCTTTTTTAACCAGGAAAGCAGTGTTCTTTTTCAATGAAACTTTCACACATATCTTACAATGATTTTGGTATAGGATTAAAGTCTAAAATGTAATTTTGGACAATACCTGACACTTTATAGGTGCAGCTTTAAGCTTCATTTTTCTTTAGTTTAATTATTGGTCGAGGAAGCTTAATTATTTGTATGCCTCTGCAACGAAATGGCCAGAGGCATTATTTTGGGGGGTTGTACTTACATCTGTCCTCGTTATCACGATATCTCAAGATCCGATTGATGGAATTACCACCAAACTTGGTACCTGTATGAGGAGACAATGACCTGATTAGATATAAGGGTCATGAGGTCAAAAGTCACAGGGCTCATTGTATATGCAAAAATAGCTTGTTATGTAAAATGGCTCTATTAAATGAACACTATTTATTCCCAAAATGTCAGCTTTGATTTGTGAAGTGACTCTTTCTATCATTTATTTCTATTACTGTCCAGTTTTATGGTCCCCGGATAGGAGCCCTCTATGTTAGAGGTGGGGGAGGAGAAGGCACCGGTGTACCACTGTATCCTATGCTCTACGGAGGGGGGCAAGAGAGAAATCTAAGACCAGGGTAGGTTTTCGTTGTCTTTTCCGTTATTCTTCATTACTTGACGTTATTGATTATTGTCATCACCCTCAACATCATCATCAGCAGCAGAAGCAGCATTACCGTCGGCATCAGTATCATCATCGTCATCGTCGTCACCACCATCATCATCATCATATCACATTCATCATATTCATCATTATCGTCATCATCGTCATCGTCATCATTGTCATCGTCATCATCGTCATCGTCATCATCGTCATCGTCATCATTGCTGGGCTAGAGAAGGCAGCAGAGCTAATAGCAACATACAGCTCTGACAAATATGAAGCTCAGAAAAGCTTCTGTTGATTATTTTGTATGTGATCTCTAGATATTGCAGTATGTTAAACCTCTTTCCTAATAAGACTTACAATGGGTTTTTTTCTTCTTCAGAACAGAGAATACGGCCATGATAGCTGGGCTAGGGAAGGCGGCGGAGCTAATAACGAGAAACGTAGACCGGTACGGGGCTTGCATGCGGAGAGGCAGGGATCGTTTGGAAAAGGGTCTGGAGGTAAGAGTTTTCATGATACAGTCAAGCCTGTGTATACTGACCCCCAAGGAAAAATGTGGAAAGTGACCACTGTAGACAGGTGACCTATGAAGACGGGTTTCATAACATGTCAAACCTGTGTATAGTGATCACCCATTGCGTGGAAACAAGGAAAGTGGCCACTGTAGACAGGTGACCTCAATAAGCAGGTCCCATGACATTGTTTTTTTCTGCAGGGAATCAATTTTGCTGGGTGAGCAAGGGTAGCCACGGGCTGCTGGCCCTCTGAATGTCTCTCTCCAAGAAACTACAGTCCACTGTCTCTGCGTCCCTGCTGCCTGGAGTGATGTCCGACTGGGGACTTGCTTGGCCCCACATTGTAAGCCGCTATTGTTAATGTGGCTGAAAGGTTCTCTCAGACCAGGGAAGAGACACTCAACAGATTTGTTTTTGTTTGTTATCTACATGTCTATACAACTAGGGGTACCCGTGCCTGTGGCACGTGGTATACAAAACATCGCGATCATCTGGCCTCGACGCTTCCTGGTCTAGCGCCCCCTCTCGACAAAAAATACACAGTTAATCATCCAGGTTCAAAACGGCCCCAAAAATCAACTTCCGTTTGATTTAATTTGATACCCTTTGACTATTACCTCCCTAATGGTAGTAGCAATCATCACCTGAAAGGTGAGGGTCATACCTCAATGCATGGCGATTTGCATAGCCGGACAGACAAACAAACAAACAAACAGACAGACACAACCTCCTCTTTTAGTACTTGTATACAACACTACATGTATGTAAATCAAATTGCTCTTTATCCCTCTCTAATCCAAACCCTTAGACTGCATTCCCGGGTAGAGTGCACATCAATGGCCGCTTCCCGGGCAGCGAGAGGATACCAAACACGTGCAATGTCTCCATCGCTGGACACAATCTACAAGGTATTCATTTAATTCATTCAGTTAAAGGGAAAGTAAAGTTTTTGTTGAGAGGGCGCAAAACGCAGGGGCAGAGGGTGATTTTTCCCCCATATGTTCAAAATAGCCCGCTGAAATCAGCAGGTAGCCCCCAAAATTACCATAGGGTATTTCAATACATGTATGTGAACATTTTTGTGATAACCATCAGATTGAAAAAGTAGCCCCCTAAAATTACAAATTAATACTTGCACAGCAAACAATTGTCTGATCAAATCCACCCAGAAACAGCTGGAAAATCTTCAATTGTCTCTATCACTGGACAGAATGTACAAGGATCCAGTTCATGTCCATGAGTAAAGTTCCATGAATAGTAAAGTTGTGGTTCAGAGGGCACTTCAAGAAATAATTTTTCTTCGTGAGGGAGGGAAAAACTAGGTGTACTTATTGAAAAATTATTATTGTGATTTTGTTTACTATTATAATGATTATAAATATTATGATGAAGATGACGATCATAATGATGATAAGGATGATGATGATGACAACGACGATGTTAACAGGGATGATGATGATGATGATGATGACGAAGATGACGATAGAAATGATGATGATGATGATGAGGATGACGAAGATGATGATGATGATGATGATGATGATGATGATGATGATGATGATGATGATGATGATGATGATGATGATGATGATGATGATGATGATGATGATGATGATGATGATGATGATGATGATGATGATAGAAATGATGACAAAGATGATGAAGATTATGGTGATACTATAATGATGATGGTGAAGATGATGACGACGATGATAATAATGATGATGATGATGATGGACCTTATTATTTGATCATTTTATTGTTCTGTTTTCTCATCAGGAAGGAGAGTTTTATCAAGAGTAGAGAGACTACAGGCCAGCGTAGGGGCGGCCTGTCATTCACATACTGGAGATAGGTTAGTATTCAAATATACAAATACATTGGCTGGAATTCACAAAGGAGATGTATGCATACCATGGTTTAAACATGTGGTCTACATCTATGAAGTGCTGCTTGTAGAAAAGTAAAAAGCGGAAATCACATTTGGCAATAGACCGCTTCTGTAATGTATGCAAATAATATGCGTATGACGTAAGACTCCCCATTGGCAAGCTTAACAATAGTAACTAGGTCCGGCAAGCTAAGTTTGCCGGAGCTTGCCGGACCTAGTTACTTTTGTTAAGCTTGCCCGACGTCATACGCATATTATTTGCATACATTACAGAAGCGGTCTATTGCTAATGATACTGCCGTTGGTGCTTGCTAAACAGAAGCACTAATTAAAACCCATGCCATCTGACTCTGAGAACATAGACCTTTATTTGGTATCTGAAAATATGTACCTTCAATAATGATAACAAATAAGAAGTGTACATTCTTTCTCCATCAGGGTGCAAATGTTGCTTCATGGATGTAACCATGGCATACCATGAGCCTCCTTTGTGAATTCCAGCTACTAAGTATGTTGAAATCAGACCATTAAGATTTTTTACTCTTTTTTCTTTCTTGTAGATTGAACCAATCAGAAGCCCAGTTTTTGTAACACTTAACCAGGCCTCGCTATCACATTCATCTTTCCATTGACACACTCCGTGACCCTGTAATTTCAATTCATGTACTGTTATATGTTAAGTAGGTCACATGAACTGGGAAAGATGACCTTCGGGTTAGAGTTATTCATGTTAATCTTTTTCTTTTTCCTGGCATTCATGTGACCATTTCTTTATACCTTGGATGATGATTGTTTTTGTATGTTTCATTTGCCGAATAAATAATGATAATAATACAATTTGAAAGTTAGAAACACGGTTAGGCCATTTGATTTGGTTATAACAGGCATTCTCCATATATATAACGGCCCAAGTTGAATGTGTTAAGCTTTATTTTTTCCTTTTAAGCGCTTGACTCAAAATCACGTGACCCGAGTCGAGACAGCGGACTATAAATACTAAATCAGATATCATTATTACTCATTTCTTTTAATCCTCTCTTTTTTCTCAGGCCGTCCCACATTCTTCTATCCATTGGTGTGCCACTCGACATCGCCTGCAATGCTCTCAGGCTCAGTGTAGGGAGGGAGTCCATCGATGCCGACATCGATGCCGTGGTCAATGACATCAGAACAGCCATCGCCACATTGGAATCAGAAAGTACGGTGACATCATTGACTTGAGCTCTCAGGCTCAGTGTAGGGAGGGAGTCCATCGATGCCGACATCGATGCCATCGTCGATGACATCAGAACAGCCATCGCCACATTGGAATCAGAGAAAGTACTGTGACATCATTGACTTGATCTTTAAAGGGGTCTAGTAATGGGCAACCAAATATAGCAGAATTCCTAAATGTTTGTCTTTGTTTGGGGCCACTCAATTCTAACAAGACCAGGGCCAGCAAAATTGGATAAATCTCAATTTTACTAGGGGATGGTGAGTTAGCTCAGTTTGAAGCGCGTCTGACTTTAATAGACACGAGAGATGCCCGGTTTGATCCCAACCATCGAACACTGCATCTTTTATCACGTAATACATTCTAGCTAACTCTCGTTGTGTGTTATCGGGCTCCCCCGTGTTTCCTATGCAGGAAAGCTAGATTCACGCAAAACACTCCGTCCCTCGGGTAGGACGATAAATGGAGCTCCAGTATATGAGACAGTCACACCTCATATACGGCAAGAACCTAGTCTACTTCTCGAAAAGAGTATGGTGTAATCCCGGTTGACTAGTATGAAATCCTGCACATCGCAATCAAATTAATAAAATATTCAGTGCACGGGTGGGAGGACATCTGTTGCTTTCCCTACTGACAACACGTCTTGCCAGCGCGTCTGTATGTGGCAAAAATCCCTCATGTTATGAGGAGGGCTTTGTCCAAATGTGGATTATTATTATCATATTATTATTATTATCAATTTTACTCGGCCGACTGGGCCACTATATGTAAACTAGTTTATTTCTAGCATTGGTATAGTGCAATGTTGTGGAGTTACAGTTAAACCCACAGGCGGTATTCTACTAAATTTATCAACTTAGGCTGGACTAAGTTCATAACCTTGGACTAACTATAAATCCAGACATTAGTCCACACCTCTAGACTAAGTGTGGATTAACTTTTTGGTATTCTGGTAGCTCGGAGAGGCTTGGACTAAGACAATTTGAGTATTTGAGGTTTGGCAACTATTGTGATGTCATACCCGCAAAAAGTGAATGCCTTATAGCTGATTTAGTTGCTAACTTCAATCACTCAAATCTCCTATTGTTACGTCACAGCACTTGAATGTGTCTGTGCGCAAATTCATCAAATGCCATCTAAAACAAAACAAAATTTGAGCCGAAAATTGTTTGAAAAAGGATACAAATTTGAATAAATAAATCACAATGGACACCTGAAATACCAAAACATTGTGCAGTGACTAGTTTTGACTAAATCTTTTTTGTTCAAATATGCCATGTGCCTTAGTAAAAACAATTAAATACACCACGAAGACCGAACATACATGTATAGACACATTGCAGCAGGTGATGTGAGGCTGTTCGCAGTGGCTTCTGACGCTGTAACGTCTGATGCCTCGACAACGCATAACATGCACCCAGGAAAACGCTCGTAATAAGCGTTCATATTTTGGCGGATGTTCATATTATTTGCCAATTTATTAGTAACATTTGCTAAATTATACAAATTTCATTCTTATTTTCTGTCTGGTTTATGGACATATCGGCGCTTGTCATCGGCACTTACTGCGTGTAAAGGCTGTGTATAAATTGAGTTACCCCCAGCGCGAGACTAAATTTGGGGGGAATTTTGTTGACACTTAGCCCGAGGTTTGGCTACCAGAATACAAAATTGTAGTCCGGACTAAAGTTATCAACTTAGTCCGGTGTTAGTCGACAGTTAGTTAGCACTTGAGGCTGGCCTAATTTAGTAGAATACCGGCCACAGTGACCACCTCGGGGAAACAAGATAATAGAGACAGCTGACCTCTACAGACTGTCCCAGAAAAAACGAAACCGGGTTTCATGGCAGAAATTTTATGTTATAATGAATAATTTCCTTGATGATATATATATGTCTGAAAAGCTCTGTGTCTCTTCTTTCATTTGATGTACAACTTATGGCACATAATTCACGCATGACTGAATTAGAACGATGGAAAGTGGTGTCACCAAAACTCAATTTTTACGCAGAAATTGCAAGTTTGGGTGAGGTTTTGGGGTGAGTTTTAAGGGTAGTAAACGTACTTATTTTGAAAAAGGACAAACACCACAAAATTTCTGCCATGAAACCCGGTTTCATTTTTTCTGGGACAGTCTGTATAGAAGGGTTCTATAATGTTTTTCTCTGCAAGGGATCACTTTTGATGGCCACTATAGGCAGGTCAGCTGCCATAGACAGGTGGCTGCTAAGACAGACTTGACTTTAGTTTGACATTTTGCAAGTACATGTACATCCCATATTTTCCCTAGAGAAATTTTTATGCCTCCGCCAACGAAGTGGCCGGAGGCATTATGTTTTCGGGTTGTCCGTCCGTCCGTCCGTCCGTCCGTACGTACGTCCGTCCGTACGTACGTCTGTACGTACGTCCCGTTTTTGTTCTCGCGATATCTCAAGAACCGGTTGACTGATCAATTTCAAACTTGGTATGAGGGTACATATTGGGGTGACAATGATCTGATTAGATTTTAGGGGTCATGAGGTCAAAGGTCAAGGTCACAGGACTCAATATATATGCAAAAATGCCTCGTTCTCGCGATATCTCAAGAACCGGTTAACAGATCAATTTCAAACTTGGTATGAGTGTACATATTGGGTTGGCAATGATCTGGTTAGATTTTGGGTTCATGAGGTCAAAGGTCAAGGTCACAGGACTCAATATATGTGCAAAAATGCCTCGTTCTCGTGATATCTCAAGAACCGGTTTACGGATCAATTTTAAACTTGGTATGAGTGTACACATCGGGGTAGCAATGATCAGATTATATTTTTGGGGTCATGAGGTCAAAGGTCAAGATCACAGGACTCAATATATGCAAAAATGGCTTGTAATGGCAACATTTCAATCACTGAATGTCAGATTTCAATCAAACTTGGTACCTGAATGTTTCTTAGGGAGCCAATGTAGCCATCAAAGATTGGGGTCATATGGTCAAGGTCACAGGACTCAAAATATATGAAAAATAAACAAAAATTAATTCAGTGCACGTTAATTTAGGCTTGATATTGAAATCGCGTGATAGCGGAGGCATAATTTTCGACTGCGCGCAGTCGAAGATCCATCTAGTTTATAGATGTTATAGGTGGTTAGTTGTTTTGTGTAGAATTTACATAAAATTAGCCAAAATTTTCTTGAAATAAATTGTTTTTATATATATTTTTTTTAGCAATTGCATTTATATTCTGTGAATATTTGTCCTCTATTTAATTTGTGACAAGATTAATTATTTGAATTTTCTAAATTATATGTTCTGAATTCGAGAAATGTTTATCATCATGTTCTTAAAAGTTATATACCAATAAAGTATATTTACATGAATATTTTGATGAGTTTTAATATTTTGTGTATCCTTGATAACATAAATTTATATGAAATAATAATAAACACAATTTTTCATACTGCCATCATCATTAGCATCATCATCGTCATCATCATGATCATCATCTATATCATCATCTTCATCATCATCATTACTATCATCATCATTGATATCGTCATCATCATCATCACCATCATCATTAGCATCATCATCATTATCATCATCTTCATCATCATCATTACTATCATAATCATTGATATCGTCATCGTCATCACCATCATCATCGTCATCATCATCGTCATCACAATCATCACTATTATCACCACTATTATCATTACCAGTCATCATCAGCACCATTATTATGATCATCAATCATGATCATCTTCATCATTATCACCATCATCAACATCACTATCATCATCATTATCGTCATCGTCATCGTCATCATCATCGTCTCCGTCTCCGTCTCCGTCTCCGTCGTCGTCGTCATCGATATCGTCATCATCATCATTGCCACTATCATCAGCACCATCATTATCATCATGATCACCATTTTTCACCATCATCATCATTGTCATCATCATCATGAGTTTTACATTCTGACAAAGGTGGATGTAAAAGTGAAGAAATTTAACCATTAACAATTCCGTAATTTCTCTTCTTTATTTATCTCTAATTTTCTATGATACAAAATAGATTTAGTAACCAAATTAAGAGCAACTACAGAAAATGTGCTGTGTTTTTCTGTTTGTATGTGTGTGTGTGTGTTACAAACATACAACATCCTTATATACGGGGATACGTCGTTTGGAGCACACCTCCACGTCCACGTCTACCTCAGCTCCAGGTCAATAATGAATATTCATATCGTGACGTCACGCAACGTGACTAGGATTAGGGTTTGAATGAGTTTGAGGGTTATAATTACAATGAGACCATACTGACCATCAGCGGTGTACGTGGCCTACTGGTCACGCTGTCGACTTCAACACTTGTTTATATGGGTTTGAATCCTCTCATATGACTCTTCTTTTCTTTTGCCATAAATGGTGAGTATAGCGGTTTATTTAGTAAATGTATCATGCAGAGTTTCACTATCGACCTGGAGGTGTGCTTCAAACGACGCACCTTTTCACTATCAACCTGGAGGTGTGCTTCAAACGACTCACCTTTCCACTATCGACGTGGAGGTGTGACCCAAACGAGACACCCTATACAGGGTGGCCCAAAAAAAACGGAACGGGGCACTTCCCAAAATATAATACCACAATGTTTATGTTCATCGGATAGGGTGTCCTTTCCAATGAAAAACGATACCAAGAACAGTAATTTTGGTCAGGTCGTTTTTGTTTAAGGACGCAGTGAGTGAGACCATGTCAGGTGCCGATTTATGTCGATTTCGACCTAGTCAATACCAGTTTAACCGCACTCCTTGCCCGTAATACCATTCAGCGACCAGGCCCATTCTCTCGGCACACGGCTGAGTGCACACTAACAATAGTGCGCAATGCTCAACGATATGAACGGCGGTTCGTGCAATTCATCAAGCGCTGGCTCAATACAAATTGACAAAAAAGAGAACCTGACATGGTGTCACTCACAGGGCCCTAAAACAAAAACTACACTACCAAATTGACTGTTCTTGGTATCGTTGTTCATTTGAAAAGACACTCTATCCGATGGACATAATACATGTGTTACTTTATTTTGGGAAGTGCCCCGTTCCGTTTTTTTTGGGCCACCCTGTATAAGGTGCCATAGGCAATGCTCAAAATTAGCACAGGCGCACTTACCCAGGGCCACTCAAAATAACCTACTGGCCACGTTCTTTCATTTAAGTGCGAACGGGCAACCAAATATAACATAATTTAAAATGTTTTTCTTTGTTTGAGGCCACCAGGATTCAAGTTTCAGACCACTGTAATTTGACAAAACTTGCTCGACTGGGCCTCGAGGCAAAAGGGTTATTTTTTAGCATTGCCATAGGGCTGGTAGGGCTATGTTGGAATTTGTCCATAATTGGATCATTTAGACTTTTATATCATGACTTGCGGGCAGTACATTTGTTTGATTTGATTTGATTTGATTTGATTTGATTTGATTTGATTTGAATGTATTTCCATTAAATATTTCACAATCACAATTATTTCACAATGAAATAAATATTTTTAAAAAGCAAGATTATTCATAATTCAAAAGTGACAATATAAAATCCACAGAATACTATAATGAAACAATATAATTAAAGCAATTATAATCAATCAATACAAAGTTCTACAACATAACGTAAAAAATCCGGGGAATCACAAAGAAGCAGAGTGCATGTGTAAGATATTAATTGGTTCCTGGAGGTAATTGTGCCCCATCAAATAATCTAAAATGACAAGAAAATGATATCACTATCAGTATAGACATTAAAATAAATAAATAAAATAAAAGGATGAGATGGGTGGTTGACTTGATATTTGAACCATTTGATTGAAAGAAGAGAGAAAACAAATACTGACTATAATTATAATGACTTGCAGACAATTTGATAATTGAAACCCGGGGGGGAGGGGGGGGGGGCACTCGAATTATTTTTTGACGGGGGTGTGCAGCACGGAAATCTGAAATAGGGGTCTTAAGAGCTAACTACAAGCACAAAATATAGGGTCTTTGGAGCTACAAAAACCCTGAAACGGGAGTTAAGGGGACTAAGGAGCAGACTAAAACTACCAAATACGGGCAAAATACATGAACTTGGAGCTACCAAAGACCTACGGAAACCCTCAAATGGTGGTCAAGGAGCTGACTAGAAGAAGAATAATGGACTTGAGGCTACTTAACTACCTAGCCAAGTCATTCAGGGGGTCTATGGAGCGGCAATTTTTGAAAATCGGGTATCTTTAGAGCGGCAATCGGGTGTGAAAACGGGGTTCTTTTAAGCGGCACATACCCGTCTTACATTATACATGAGTGCCCCCCCCCCCCGGAATTGAAATGGGCAGCAGGACTATCCAACCTTTAATTGGGTTGAGACCGAGGTTAATTTTTCAAAATTCCAAATCATTTCCGGGGCAATATAATATAATTGATTGCTTTAGAGAAATCATATTTGAGTGAGAGCAAAATTATCTCTTTGAGTGGGTTAAAAATTATTTCTTTTGGTTAGCTAAGAGATAAAACCCATGTTTGTTTGTCGGATAAATGGTGCAGTACTGTCTAGTTGTGAATTGAGTTGAGGGAAATACCATTATATTTTTGCTTGTTGGGTGCCCCCCACCCCCCCCCCCCCCCCCAAAAAAAAATTTCACAGATTCTGATGGGTCCAGTTGAGATGAAAATACTAGTAATGTCTTGGCCGAATCATATTATTAGGCCGCCCCTGTGAAGGTTTTTGTGACCTAAATTTAAATAGTATAAATAAGATATAATATAATGTGAAGAATTAAATGAAATGAAATAATACAAATGTGACATACATAAGTAGTGCCCCCCAATAGTTCAGGAGCCCCCCCCCCCCCCCCCCCCCCCCAAAAAAAAAAAAACAGTCGGATCATGCTATGCCATTACAGGACCTAGTCATATGCATTTGGTTGGCCCTGCTGTTGCAGTATGCAAATCTAGTAGTAGTGAACAGGTGATCAAGGTCTTGTGAACCGCGGAAGCAAGATTTGCACGGACAGGGGCGTATGTATAGATACACCCTTTTGCCGTACAAAATACGACGATAGTTATGCAATCGGGTAAAGAGGGCACCGATATCTCAAAAACTAATACTCGAGCAATTCTGAAATTTGGCCCAATGAAAATTTTGACCTCAAAAACCCCAAATATGCAACAACAAAAAAGAGGCCCATTTTCGAGATACGCCTCTTTGCCAGACGACGGCCGCGCGGAAGCTATCATAATCGCCGTAGTTGCTCTTGTCGAAATCTAGACATCTATCTTCGGGTCCAGGGTGGTTTGGTGTCAGCACAGGATCTTCCAGAACCGGCAGCCGGAATTAGCTGAAAGATATAATGTAGAAAGTGGGTGATGACCACAAAGAATATATATTCCTCAATTTATCCCATTGTCATAATGATGATAGTGATACTGGTGATTGAAGATGAAACAGAGAAAATATTCCTAAATTTCTTAGCGTCATTATGAGGATGGCGGTGGTGGTGGTGGTTGTGGTGGTGATGGTGATGATGATGATGATGATGATGATGATGATGATGATGATGATGATGATGATGATGATGATGATGATGATGATGATGATAATGATGATGATGATGATGATGATGATGATGATGATGATGATGATGATGATGATGATGATGATGAGGATTATCATGGTGATGATTCGAGTATAAATGATGATCCTGATTATTATGATATGAAATAAGATCAATGGGGGGAAAGGCGTTTGGAGGCTGTGTGGTGTAAAGTGTATTTCCTTCAAATGAACAGTATCACACTACCACTTTATGTAAAGGGAGGCCTGCTTGTTTGTCAAATTAAGGAGAGAATAAAATACAATTAGCAATTCATCAATCTCCTTTTACTTGTATATATAGGCCAGCTTGAAACACACTAAAAGTAGCCTGCGGTGCAAAGAGGTTAATCAATAAATTAAATGCCAATTGTAATTAATATGAGTAACTATACATATGTCCTTGACAGTGCAATAGTGACTTTCACCGGGTGTTTTTAATAACCTCAAATCAACAATTAATCAATCTACTTCCTACCTTGTTTATGGTTACTTCTATTACTTTGTTTTTGTTTGAATTAGGACATTGAAAGCAGCCCGCGGTCTTCAAATCATATATAATTGTACATCATACATTCATGTCCACTACACTATAATGTAGTATAATTCCAAAAGAATGATACACATTTGTTTTAATCTCTATAAAGAGATATTGATCAACCGCAAATTTGACAGTTTCTTCTGAAAAATAATGTAAGTTCAAGTCGGAAATAGATCGATCCAGCTTATTATACTCCGATTTATCTACAGACTGTGGGTTATATGGACACCTCCGCACCTTCAATAATTGTTAAAGTTAATACAAGCCCGAGGTGGTAATTGTGATCATTAATTAAGGCTGTGAAACGAGGACATGGGGACATTTAGGGCGAAAACACGTTTTTGACCTTTTTTCAAACCTGCATAATTGTATAGATTTTCACTTTTGTCCCACTTCATCTCTTCAAACCACTGTGAATATCTCTTCAAATCATATGGAGATGTGCATAAGCACAATATTACTTCCTTCACTTTCCCTCCTTATTACTACCGGGTTACTATCTAGTCTTTATATTATAGTTATATATGATACTACCCACTCTCGAAGGAAACAAAAATAATTACGATATGCATAACAACAATTTGCACTGCAGCCCTACAATTCCGTATTAGTCCTCCTCCAGTTGTATTCGGTGCATGGGTTTAATAATTGATGGTCAGTTTGGATGGGGTCACAATCAATGTATTTATCTATGTTTTATTCACGGGTTTCCTTGTTTTTGTTAAATTAGTCCTTATAAATAACCGCCATTAACATGCCCCACCCCCTCCCGTATATACATGATAGACACGTCTCTAGATTTAAACGAGCTTCCATGCACACAAATGCACTGGAACCTCGATAAATATTAAGAGCTACTGATATAACAAACCCTCTATAACATTGTATAACAAGGTTATTCTGCTGGTTCCAGCCCTTAATATTCTAAATATTTCTTTATTTTCTTGTGTTGCTGTTTTTACCGTATAGAACACGATACCTGCATATACATGGTAAGATCATTTTCATGGTTCCAATTAGGATCTCGTTATAAAGAGGTGTCACTGTATTGCTATATTTTGACACAGTGGCGTAGCGTGGTCGGGCTAATTGCGGGGGGGGGGGGGGGGTGGAATGCGAATTATTGGGGGTACACCTTATGTATTTCTTTATTTTTACACATAGTTTCCCCTTATGTTTGGTATTGTTTTAGCAAATTATTGGGGGCACGCGGGGCACGTGCCCCCCCCCCCCCCCCCCCCCCACCCGTGTCCACTGTAGCTAATTTGCCACCTGTTTGACGTCGAGTTTCTCGTACAACAGCGGCTGTGGCGCGGGAGGGGGTGGAGGAGGCGATGGAGGAGGCGGTGGGGGCGGGGCAACATCTGGGTGTTGTCTTAAAGAACGTAGCCCCCATCGTATTATACAAAATAATGACTTTATGAATAATATATTAAAGGGGTAGTTTAGTTTGGTAAGGCTGAACTTAAGTAGCCAAAACCTGCACAGTAACATTATAAACTAATAGTTATAACTCCACCATGCTCGAAAGGTATACAAAATTACAAACGACTAAGTAAAAAGCCTGTTATCATTCAAAAAGAGCCATTGAATCACAAGAGGGCGCTTTTTAAAAAGGCATTGGTTTCAACCATTTTTCATACAAAATTATGCATGTGATGTTTTATTGATATAATGATTAAATAGCGAGATCATCAACAACTATTTAAAAAACGCTTTTGAAATTTTTTGAAAAAGTGCAAGCATTTTTATATTTTTTTCTAAAAATCATCTAATTATTTGGGCCCCAAATAATTATAAGATCAGATATATTTATTGATATTTAAGCCGTTTCTGGGTCGATTTTGACCAAATAAAGTTTATTCTGCCATTAAAATTGCATGTTCTCTTCAAATTCGACACTCAGTTTTTCATTACCTCACAAAAAAATTGTGATCTGCAGCGCCCTCTCTACCAAAACTAAACTACCTCTTTAAGGTATTATTTTGAGGCTGTATTTGTCAGTTTTTGTTTTATTTCTATATTACCATAAATATTGTCATCAGAAGCGTTGCGTGATCGAACTAATGTGGGTGCACACCTTATGTTTTTCTTTATTTTTCACAAATTATCCCCTTTCGTTTTGTGTTGCTTTTGTCGAATTGTTTGGGGGCACGTGCCCCCTAACCCCCCCCCCCCCCCCCCCGTGACCCTCGTATCTACGCCACTGATTGTCAAATACAAAGTCATGAAGAAAAAAAAATATTTGATACTTCGTGTTAGCTAGTAACTAAATTATAATAAATCATAATAAACCAGAAGAGAAGAGGGGTGTGTGAAAGAGATGGAGGGGGGAAGGGCATGCAGGCGAGTTTTTGGGCAAGGTCGGCTGGCCGGATGGAAAAGAACTACTAGCATGATTGGTGATGAATGGTTATCACGTGCTCCTGCAGATTGTGTTTCGCAGTTTTTATGCACAAAAAACACCCGTAGTCCATATTTGGGTTCCACTTCGGTGGAGATATATAGTGATTGATAGCAACCTTAGTTCTTAAAATCGAAGTAATTAGAACTGGAATAATGTATTTGTTTTCCAAATAGTTGTAATGAATATGCCTATATCGCGTAACCAGACATACTAATATTATATACTAGTGGCCAAGCTCCTCTCCATGACCCCGTGCGTGCGCGCATAATTATGATCCTGTAATTGCGCTCAGAGTCTTGTCGATGAGCATATTATTAGTCGCATAAATAAACATCGCTCTCAGTGCGTACAAACATGTGCGTGATTGACTAATCGAGCAGTTTTCTTGTGATCGGGACTTAGAGCACAATAATGGATTGTAGACGCCACAGAGATTATATATAAAGATTGGAAAATTTTAACCCAAGGGGGCCTCGTATTGGACAACTGACGGGACCTAATGTACTCTGAATGTACCTTATACATGTTATTCAAGTTATCAGTGGTGTAGCTACGGGAGGCACGGGAGAGGGGGGCACGTGACCCCAATACTTTGACTAAACAATAAAGCACATACGGGGAAATGTTAAAAATTAAGAAATACATAAGATTTCCCTCCAATAAGTCCGACCTTGCTACACCACTGAAAGTCATGTAATATTATAGTCTATATGCGTCGATTTCTTCTCGCCATTGGGAGGGACTGATCATACGTCATTAGACCATCATCGGCGAGGGATCGAACCGACCAAACCCATTCTGCCAGTAGCACGACCAGGGTTTTATGACGAGGAGGGGGGGGGGGGGGGGGGGGGGGTGAGGAGGGAGTGGGCAAAATATTTTTTTTTACCGAAGGACACCTAAAGTCAACGGGCATTGTGTGCACACAGCACACTTGGTGAGCACTTTGGCAAGAAACCCTTATAGAGAAGGATGGGGAGTAAGGGCCCCGCTATTTTAGTCCCTGTCGGGGGCCAGGGGGCAGAGCCCCCGTTAGCTTTTCTGATTTAGCTATTTAGATATGTTAGGATTATTGAGTGCACATTGATAGCACCCTGATGGGACCCTGAATGGAATCAGTCAAGGGATACCCACATTGGTAATCTCAATGTGTGACCAAGGGGCGGAGCCCCCGGAAGCGTTACGATTTTCAATATCCCGATCTAAAGATGTTGTTCATAATTATGTAAATATACGTAAAATAGTTAGCTATTAAATAATAAGTTATATAATTTATAGTTAGCTCATTTTTAGTGGGTATAGCGAGAAATATGAAAGATTTTGGATTTGGGCAGTGTAGCACTCTCATAATGTGGTTTAAAGAATACTATTGTATCAACTTTCACATAATTAATAAGAGGGGCAATGTCCCTTCATTTTAATGTTATTTTATATTTCAGAGCTCCAAATATTGGGGGGGGGGGGGGGGGGGATAATAATACAGGCCACCCCCGCACCACAATTATTGGCGGATATATCTTCCCCCCCTCCCCCACCCCCCCCCCCCCCCCCCCCGAAAATGTGAATGTGAGGCCACTTCGGTATTTTTTCAAAAATTGAAGATTATATATGTTCTTAAATTATTGAAAATGTTGGGGCCAAACATTTATTCCAATTGGTTATATTTATGGATATTTCAGCTGTTTCTGAACCGATTTCGATCAAACACAGTATATTCAGTCTTTAAAATTGCGTGCTTTGAACAAAAAAAATACACGTATTTCTTCTCTAAACCAAACCTGTCCTACCCTTTTTAATCGTGTATATGACATATCGATCCATAACAAATAGGCTTTTACCCTTTAATGGCAATTTATGGAAATATATTACTTCTAGCAGTCATGATGAATTGTCTCCCACGCTTATTATAGCATGAAATCCGTGCTTATAGCACGGTCATTTTTATAATGACCTTTCAATCATAGGAAAGTGATGACTTTTTTAAATGGAGTGACGAATTGTTTGATAAAGCGGGCCGCAGAGTTAACTTACTGCAACAAACACTTTATGCATGTGAATTAAAAGAGCACTGGAGCCGGGGATTAAAATGAAGTTTCGAACTCCACTCACCTTTTAACTTTTGTGCCCTCACAACTGACCAATGGAAACAGTGGCAAAGTAAATCGGCCAAAAGAAAATATAATAATACTAATAATAATAATAGGTTCGATTTATATAGCGCCTAATATGATACAATATCATCTCTAAGCGCTTTACAATTATAATATTACCCCGGTCATAAGATACAATGCAAACCAGCACACATTGTGTGCACCATCTCCACTCCCTGGGGAGCATTCCTTCCAAGCGGCTCATGGGCATTGAGAAGATCCGTCACATAAAGGCTTTCACCTCCTACCGGGTCCCCATTTATACACCTGGGTATAGAGAGCAGCAATAGTGGATAAATTGTCTTGCTGAAGGATAGACGCGGTGGGAAGGGTTCGAACTCGAGATATCACGATTGGAAAGCGCGCGCTCTACCAATCTTGCCACACCACATCCAAATATAATGTTTTTTTAGTCACATTAATGGGTGATGACTTTTGTCCGCATGTCAGGCGAAAACTTGTGCCCCTCGAGAAAATATAATACCCCCTGATGCCCCCCCCCCCCCCCCCACACACACACACTGGAAATCCTAGCTACGCCGCTGGCCCCGGGCACTCGCCCCGTGAATATTTGGAAAAAAAATGAATTTAACATTCTGAAATAATACGAAAATAGATAGACGTTACGTCACTAAATGGGAAAAAATAGAAACGTCGATTTAAATATTGACATTAGTTGGGGTCCCAAATAATTTTACCAAACCAGTAAAAACAAAAAATGATTTTAAAAAAACATAGAGATACAAATTCTGGAATAATAAGACTGAATGGAAATGAGGAGAGGAAAAAGAAGCGACAAATTAAAAACACTGCAATTAAAGGGAACTAGTATCTTTGCTGACATGCGCGAAAAGAGATGAATGGTTGATAAAAAATATGGTTTGTTATGATCTGATGTGCCCACTTTATAATGCAAAGTGATACTCGCTAAATCTGGCCTGCACTTGCCTTTGCATATAGGCTATACAGTTAGACTTTCCAGTCGATAATAGATATTACATCTGAACACTTCAATCATACATATCTCCATAACGGAAGAGCACTGTCGAAAACCGAAAGTTGTATACAACAATCTATGTGCACGAGGACCGCTGAAATCCAAATAAGTTTTGAGGAGTTTTACAACGTAACTATACAGTGCGTCCGAGATAAAACGAAACCGAGATTTATTAATTTGTAATCATATCTTAAAGGGCATCAAGCGTGGGGATGCTACACAGCGGGTCGCCATTTTTGAACTGGGCCAGTTTGCGCGCACCGCATGACACTGAGCTAACGTGCATCACGCACCGTGCGCAACGTGTACTTAAGATGGCGCCGCGCATCTGATTTGACGAATCTGAAGTACCTTTAATCACAATTATGAATAAAAAAATACACATTTTTTGGAAAGCTTGGCTCCTCTTCTTTCATTTGATACCACTCATATGATACATAATTCACGCATGCGTGAACATGGTGAATACATACAATATGAAGCAGGGCTACCAACAAGTCATTTGCACAACGAAACCTGAATTTCAAAGAGATAGATTTGAAAACATGTTTAATATCGTGACGTGGCAATCATACTTCTAAAAGGTTAATTTTCTGCTCTTTCATTTGACATCTCAATCGATAAAAATGAGCCAGGGATGACAGAGATATCTTGATGTAAAGTGATGCTTGCATTGGCATGAATTTTAAATCATCCGTTTTTACTGTTTCTTTGACCCAACTGCCAACAGACGTAACACCTGATCGATTTTTCGCATGGTGCCATGAATGGATTCTGAGATGGTCACACAATAGGCACGTGCTGATTACAAACTTGCGTGCTGAAACCCCTCATTTAAAAAATCACGCAAATGCAAGCATCACTTACATCTAGATATCTCTGTCATCAGGTCATCCCTGACTCATTTTTATCGATTGAGATGTCATATGAAAGAGCAGAAAATGAACTTTGTAGAAGTATGATTGTCACGTCACGATATTAAAAATGTTTTCAAATCTATCTCTTTGAAATTCAGGTTTCGTTGTGCAAATGACATTTTGGTAGCCCTGCTTCATATTGTCTTTATTCACTCATGCGTGAATTATGTATCATATGAGTGGTATCAAATGAAAGAAGAGGAGCCAAGCTTTCCAAATATGTGTCATTTATTATTAATAATTGTGATTAAGATATGATTACAAATCAATAAATCTCGGTTTCTGTTTATCTGGGACGCACTGTATAGA
Organism: Echinarachnius parma; assembly: GCA_037951105.1. NCBI lineage: Eukaryota > Metazoa > Echinodermata > Echinoidea > Clypeasteroida > Echinarachniidae > Echinarachnius > Echinarachnius parma. Next base: position 63,279 of record JBAMJV010005366.1, read on the forward strand.
TCCCTTCAAGATTCATCTTCGTTAGATGTGAAACTATCTATAGAGGCGTATCTATTGTTCACTCTCTTTTCATGAATAAGTATAACGTAATTATTTATTAAACGATTAATGATGTATAATTGGCAATATATAATTGATTTTGTATTAATTTAGTGATTAATTTATATATTTAGTGATTTATATCGTGGTTGTGCAAATGATTCAGATCATGATATTAATGATGGAGAGCAATTTAAAACAACATTTTGTTTAAAGTAGAAAGTGATCCACAAACTGCTGAAATATCGAGAACACGACTGATAGTCTGTAATATGTGTTCATTTGTAATAAATTGCATATTGGAAATCATAAATGTCTAAAGGTCAAAATGCTGGAGATAAGAATGTAAATATAAACTCGATCGGTTTCGACCCTAAATAATGTAAGTCAGACACATATCGGTACCAAACATGACCATATGCCATTTTCTATAGGAAAACTGTAAACTAATCCCCAATTATATACCATGAATTATTAAGATATCACAGCTCAGCAGTGAAAATCTTTAACTTGGATATAGGGTATGTTATCCAATGTAATACTAAGCTAGGAGACATTTAAAACGTATCAATAATTATAATTTGTATTTCATGCACCGATAGACGTATCCCATACAATATGCATGGGATCAACGGCGTAGCGTAGTTGGACTGATGGGTGGGGGGGGGGGGGGGGCACTCTTTTTGTGGGGCACGCTCAATATATTTCTTTAGTAGATGGTATCCCGCTTTTACTATTAGGGACACGCGAATTATGGGAAGCACACTCAATGTATTTCTTTATTTTGTACAGGATTTCCCCCACTCCATATTGGGGGAGGCACGTGCCCCATATCCCCCCTCCCCCCTCCGTGCTACGTACGCCGTCAACTAAATTATTGATCATCTTTTAGTGCTTTATAAGGTCTGTACTCTGTTATATTGTCTGCAATTCAAAAGTTTCTGACCTTTGTGTGACAGTCTAAAAGGGATCTAGCAACATTGTCCAAATCCACAAAACGTACTTTGAACTTGTGCAGTTCTCACATGCCTCGTTGTACTCGTATTCATAAGCGTACCCAGGGGGGGTTCAACCCCCCCCCCCCCCTTTGACCAAAAAATGACTGTTATGGGAAATTTCGGTCTCGACAATTTTGAAGGTACTTGGTCTCGGCTTCGAACATTTTCTACGACTACCACCCCCCCCCCCCCCCTTTAAAAAATCCTGGGTACGCCACTGCTCGTATTACCATTAAAATCAACGAACAGATTTTGGTTTCTGAATTTCTGTGTCGTTAAACGGATTTTATGATCCGGACACTTTCTGATTTGACATTATCCACTAGAGAGTTTAAACTGTGCACAAAGTCAGTGTAACGAGTTAGCGAATGTCACTTCGCATTCTCGCTCATTATTCCAGTCATTATGACATGCATGCACCATGGAACTGTAACGCATCGCTCAGTGGACATATACATTAAAGACATATACATATAGTTACTAAATGTCAGGGGTTCAATAAATGCTGCAGAAAATATAATACTGTACATGTATTATAATTCATATAGATCTATTAATGTCACGTCAAAAGCGCTGCTGCCCCCTAGCGCCAACCAAAATTTAAAAAAAAACAGGGTACTATAATTGAAGGGGAATCAATCTTTACAAGAAATGCGCAGAATGAATGCATCAATTAACATCATGGCTTGAATTATTTTCAAATAAATTATGTTATGTAGCATATTGAAGATATACTAAATATACGAAGTCAACTATAAAAGAAACCAGAATGACACAATATACAAAACAATAAGCCCGCGTCACATTTTTGCAACAACAAAAAAGAGTTGAT
>JBAMJV010005367.1:0-77202 GCA_037951105.1 Echinarachnius parma
CGTTGAAGCCGAAGCCGACACCGCGAATTACGACATTTTCAAGACCGAGACCAGGTCCGGTCCACAATTTTCGAGGTCGAGACCAAGACCCAGTGCTTGAGAATCTTGTGAGGGGGGTGTGTGTGTGTGTGTGTGTATGGGGGGGGGGGGGGGGGTAGTCGTATGAAATTTTCAAAGCCGAGGCCGGAAATTTTCGACATATTTGAGGCCGAGACCAGGGCTATGCGCACTTTTCGAGGCCCGAGACCAGCGATAATGACGGTCGAGACCGGGGGGTTGAACCCCCAACCCTCCCCCCTGGGTACGCCTATATGTGCGTAACTATGTATGTGGTTGTATAAACAAAAATGTATATAAGTATGTTTATTTGTGAATACGTATGGATGTTTTTTGTGTAACTTAAATTGAATGAGCATGTCTGGAAATTGGTCACCCATTGACGAAATTGAATGCACAAACGAGCGATTGTCAAGCTTGCCGTATTAAATTGAATGCCCATTTGTTGAAAATAGCGCCCAATTATGAAATCTAATGCCCATTTGCGAATTTGAAGTTCGCGATTTGACATTTGGGTGCCCATATACGAATATGCATGCTCGGAATATGAATTTGAATGACCAAAGCGAGGCCTCCACGGCAATTTGACGAAATTGAATGCACATAAAACGAATTTGGGCGCGTAATGTGGGAAATTGGCCGGGAAAACCTATATTAAAGATACATATATGTCCCCAAAAACAAAATGAGACAGTATGTGACCCCAAGGATATTGCTGCATCTTAGAAGAATAATGTTATGTCACCTGTCAATCAGTCATGGCAATTAACTTGTGAAATGATTGTGTCTTAGAATAGTCCAGCTTGAATGTATTTATCATGTTGATGGAAACATATGAATTTGTTTTTAATAATAATCAATTATATATGTAGCTAGCATGCCCTATGACAACTTCAGAAGTGAGCGGGTCCTGAAAGTAGCCTGAAAGAATTCAATTCAATGCAAAAAGTGCATCCTTGATCATTTTTATCGACAGACAATAATGCGAGATTACATTTTTTCTGTAGAAAGAAAGCACGGCCCACAGTGGACAAGAAACCAAGCAAATGGAGAATCTGAGCCTCGGAGCGAAGATACAGACGAGTAAACTTGAGATGACCCAAGAGTTCAAGTGTGAAGCCCCTCAGCTCTACATGGTCTTCACAGAAGTCAATGTAAGTTTGTCTCAAATCTTTAAATCGGGTCACATATTTTGTAAGGACAAGTCTCAGTAAAACATCCAGAATTCTGAACAACAGACTATGGACCATCAAATGTAATAGAATTTGCAAGTGTTATCTCACTTCACCCACAATAAAAATTGTAGCAATTCAAATTGTTTGTAACAGCAATATGCTACCCAGCTCATAAATATTCTTGAGCTGATTAGCATATATTGGTTTTTGATGGTAATTTATAGATGGATTATGCTAATTATGTTAGCTATAATTCATTCAGAAGTGTAGTCCTGAGCACTTTTAATGTTATTCATGTTTTAGTACAAGTATACTCTTTAATTTGGTATGCCAATTGTGAAAATTGTTTAATGGGGTTCACTTTGTTTATGAGGGTTTATTATGTAACCATTCTGAAAAATTGTAGTTAGTAACTTACTTTTGGAGCCTAGACCAGGGTCAAATCCTGACCGTCACTACATAGTGAAAAAAAAAAAAGAAGTTGTCTGACCGTTTGTATGTGTATGTCATGTTCTCCTAATCAAGGTATCTCAAGAAACAGTTAACAGAATACCATGAAACTTGGTACCTGTATGTATCTTTAGGAGACAATGAACTGATTACTTTAATAGATTATTGGGTCATGATGCCAAAACGGGCTCATTATGCAGTATGTCCCAGTAAGAATGGCGTAGTAAGTTATAATTAAGTAATTAAGTAATAATTTTTCAAGGAATGAAGGTTTTATATATCGTATTTGTACCATATTAAAGAAGAAGAGTTGTACTTTTGGATGCTTTTTGTTAATGTTTTCGGGTTGTCCGTTCGTACGTACGTCCCGTTCTCGTGATCACGTTATCTCAAGAACCGATTGACGGATTCTCACCAAACTTGGTTCATGTATGTATCTTGGGGTGCCAATGAACTGATTATATTTTGGGGTCATGAGGTCAAAGGTCACAGGGCTCATTATATATGCAAAAATAGCTTGTGATCGCGTTATCTCAAGAACCGATGGACGGATTCTCACCAAACTTGGTTCATGTATGTACCTTGGCGCGTCAATGAACATGAGTTCAGAGGTCAAAGGTCACAGGGCTCATATGCAAAAATAGCTTGTGATCAGGTTATCTCAAGAAGTGATTTATGGATTTGCACCAATCTTGGTACATGTATGTATCTTGAGGAGCCAAATAACTGAGTAGATTTTGGGGGTCATGAGGTCAAAGGTCACAGGGCTCAATATATGTGCAAAATCTCAAGAACTGAATGTCAGATTATAATCAAACTTGGTACCTGAATGTATCTTAGGAAGCCATTGTAGCCATCATATTTAGGAGTCATGAGGTCAAAGGTCAAGTTTACAGGACTCCTTATGCATAAATAGCTTGTAATTGCAATATCTCAAGAACCAGTTGACAAATAACTATCAAACTTGGTACCTATTTGTATCAAAATTGAGTTGAATTAATTCAGTGCATGTTAATTTGGGCTTGATATAAATCGCACAATGGTGGAGGCATCATTTTTGACTGCGCGCAGACGAAGTTAGACTCAGTTCCCTTCAGCAGATCCCCAATTATGTCTGATTGTATATACAAAAACAAAACAAAATGATTTTGCTACATGCACTGAAGATGGCGATGTATATTTAGCACATTTTGACTTCTCACTAAGAATTATGATATGACAATGATGTAGTGATGGCTAGAGTACAATTAGATTAGTCACTACTGATATTGGAAGGGTTAACGATGGTTGAATATATGGTAAAATCTCCCTAAAATGCAAGTTTTCTGGATAGAGTTCTTCCAAACTTACCTTGCCATGCAGGATTCTGATCGCCTCAGATTGCTAGCACTTTTGACAGTTCCTTAAAGTTCCTCAAAGTGGATTTCGATGTACTCCCCCAAAAAAGACTATATCTAATGACTCACATACCTAATTAAACTGAAATAAAAACCATCAGGAAGCCTAATTATTATTCTTATATATTGATACTTAATATGTATATATTTATAAAATTACCTTTATATCTTTAAAAATGTATTTTCCGACTGAACCATTCTTTCTGGCACATACTGTATATATATACATGCGAACATAGCACACAACTGGGATATTTCAAGAAACAGTTGACAGATCAATCCTAATCAAGCATAGTGCCTTTTGATATTCTGGGGAGCCAATTAGCTTTTTACTCCGTAAGTAATGATGCAAACATTCAAATGTAGGGTAATATGCAAAAATATCTTGTTAAATTGTAATATCTCATGAACCAGTTGACACATTTGGTCAAACTCGATATCTGTGTGTACATTGAGGAGCTAATTGAGTAGATTTGGAGTCAAAGTCTGGTCAAATTTCAATTTAGCCCATACTACATGTATATGAGAACATGGCTTGTAATTGAGATATTGCATTTATAAGAAGCTTGCATTTTGAACCATCCTCAATCATGAACTGATTTACAATATCTTGTTAGTATTGTAGTCATTGCCATTGATTGTAAGATTTATGTCTAAAGTCACAACTAATTAATCCTCTTGAAAGTTGTTGAAATAATGTAGCTGTGATGTGATTCATTTTATTCCACACTGTTCAAGCCTTCTTGAAAAATTAGGGTTCCTTATCCTATTAAAGAAAAAATCCCATTGTGGCTTATTTCCTCCCCTTCCAGACTCTACAAGCATTCACCCAAGCCAGTGCAAGTCTACAAGTTGAAGCTGGTGGCAAATTTGTGATGCTAGATGGCAATATAACTGGCGAATTTGTTTCATTAGTAAGTGGTTCTATATTTTATTTTGCCCTTTGAATGCATTCATTCATTTTGTGTGCGTTGCTTACCACATTGATCATTGTCTTTTACAGATGAAGGTTTGCACATTTACCTTTTTCCTCGGGAACACAAGCAAAAACTTGTTCAGAACTCTATATTTTCATGCCTCCGCAAAGAAGTGGCTGGAGACCATATGTTTTGAGTTGTGTGTCCGTATGTATGTCCTGTTCTTGTGTTTGCGTTATCTCAAGAACTGATTGACAGATTAGCATCAAACTAGGTACCTTAATGTATTTTGTGGAGCCAATTAACAGGTTTGATTTTGGGGGCATGAGGTTACAGGTCATAGGAAATTATATAACTTGTAATTGTGATATCTGGAGAACTGGTTGACATAAACATCAAACTTTGAATCAAAAGAATTTATATAAAAATTGCCAAATGGTGAAGTGTTTTTTTCCAGCTGTGTGCAGTCAAAGATCCATCTTGTTTTTATTAATTCAGCCAGAGTCAGACTAGTTATTAAAATACAAAGGAAGGTTCATTGTTTTGTTGAAACATATTTTAAACTTGTAATTGCTTAGCCTTTAGGCAGCACACTAATCACTTATCATTATTGTGTTGATTGCTAATATTCAGACTACAGCGAACATTCAGGATATCAAATTACGTAATAATGTTTTGACCAGTGATTTTAAACCTATGAGGGCCTGCTAACTAAAATAGCAAAACTTTATATTGAATCTTTGTAGCATAATGTATTTTAATTATTATTCTTCTATCCTATCCAGGAACCACATTCAAAGATTGTAATGAAATGGAGATTCAAATCATGGCCTGATGGTAAGTGTAATTGTATATCTATAATAATAATAATATTAATAATAATATGAACATTTATATAGCGCAGCTACTATAAATATATACTCTACTGCGCTTAAATAATTATTTTAATTATTATTACCCATGGTCATCAGGTACATTTCAAACCCACACAATGATAGCCATAGTTGTCATACATTTATTGCTTAAAAGTGATCCATTAACTTCATATCATGGTTTTCCAATCATATATTAATATCACTATAAGATTCTTCTGAATGATGTGTGAAAACATACATTGTTTACCTAGTGAAAAGGGGAAAGTTTATGTCAGATTGTTTGACTTACTGCCACTTGGTTTTGACTATAATCAAAAAGCATCAGGGACATACATTTACAAACGAAAAACCCATTTCATTCTTTTGTTACCATTAGGCTAAAAACGAAGTACGAGAGAATTGTGAGAGCTCTAAATGATTTTGGTCCAGTTGACAAAGCTATAAAGAGGTGGCCAGAGGCATTGTTTTATGGCTGCCTCTTCTGTCCCATTTTCGTTATCGCGATATCCCAATAATTGTCAGATGGATTACAGCATAAGAAGTTAAAGGTTCCATGACATAAAAATGTGTATCTGTATTAGTATACAAACATCACATATTTGTGGCTCAACTTGAGCCTGGCCTAAAAAGACAAATACTACCGGTAACCAGTTAACCCACTTCGCACCAGCAGACCTATTGTTGCCCGGAGATATTCTAATGTTTTTCTTTCTTTCTCCAGTCAATCCCTCGAGTTCTGATTATAGGCATCAGGACAATGGGCCCTTTGAAAAAAAATTACAATTACAACGGCACTTTCCGCAACGATAACTTTAAATATATTAGATCAATCAGAATGAAATTTCAGGGTATAAAACTATAACTTATTATCTACGTCTTGCAGAAAACCCTATTCGATTTGCTTCAGTGGTCATGGAGAATTAGGATCTTTTGTCAATCATGTCAGATGTCCCTTCCCTCCAGATTTTGGAAGGAGACGTGTTGTCCATTGACAACGGGACTCTCTGCAACGATAACTTTAAAGATAGTAGATCAATCAGAATGATATTTCAGGGTATGAAATTATAACTTATTACCTACATCTTGCAGAAAACCCTATTCGATTTGCTTCAGTGGTCATGGAGAATGAGGATATTTTGTCAATCATGTCATGTGTCCATTTTCGTTATGTTCACGCGTTATGAATGAAAATGGACTTGTTCACGCGTTATGAACGAAAATGGACATGATTGACAAAAGATCCTCATCCTCATTGCAGAAAGTCGCGTTGTCAATGGACAACACGTCTCCTAATAAAATCTGGAGGGAAGGGACATCTGACGTGATTGACAAAAGATCCTCATTCTCCATGACCACTGAAGCAAATCAAATAGGGTTTTCTGCAAGATGTAGGTAATAAATTATAGTTTCATACCCTGAAATATCATTTTGATTGATCTAATATCTTTAAAGTTATCGTTGCGGAAAGTGCCGTTATAATTTTTTGGGGGACAAGCTGTATAGTCTGTCATCAGCCAAATTGAGTCCTGGAAAATCCTGGACACTATTGCTGGTGACCAACAGGTCACCAGCAATAGTGTCCAGGATTTTCCAGGACTCAATTTGGCTGATGACAGACTATACAGCTTGTCCCCCAAAAAATTATAACGGCACTTTCCGCAACGATAACTATGACTGAATTTCAAAGGGCCCATTGTCCTGATGCATATAAGCAGAACTCAAGGGATTAACTGAAGAATGAAAGGAAACCATGAGATATATCTTGGGACCATAGCAACAAGACAACAGGTCTGCTGGTGCAAAGTGTTACCGGTAGTCTATGTCTTTTTAGGCTGGGCTCAAGTTGAGCCACTGATGAGAATTCGGGCCATTATGTTTTGCATATTTTCAAACATCAATTATGATTTTTGTTTCAATCTGCTAAACCTCGTCTCCAAACAAAACTCGCCAGAGAAAAATTCTGGTTGTGACATCATCTGTCAATCACTGGTCAGCTAACATAAGATGAACTAGACAAAGGTATAAAAAGAACAGGCTTACAGTAGCATGCACTGCATGTTTCCATACAATGGGTAATTTCAAGTATGGTTTAGGTGTAAGTGTTCAGGGTAGAAATTTGCCGTCTTATCTGAGCCTGACTAAGTAGGTAAAACATGGAGGTAGTTTATGTGCGGGAAAAGCTTGATTTTCTGTTATTTTTGACGCCACTTAGAAACAAATATGTTTTATTTTATGTACTAACATGTTCAAGTGTAAAGGAGAACTGCCTGAAATATTAAGTTTGATTATGTTACACTGATCACCAGCACAGTTTTATCATCTAGAAAATGATTTTATCTTTTCTTAAAATGACAACCCAAAGTTGGGGGTGCGGGTTATACATAGATGTGATTTATACAACGTCAAATATGGTAGGTGCCGTTTCCAAATTGTACCTGGTGTCTGCTTTGAATGACTTTTAATCCTCTCTATTCTATCTCCTTAATCTTTCCTACTATAGGGCATCACTCACTTGTCACTCTGCAGTTCAAGCAGAAGTCAGACTGTACAGAGTTAACCTTGACTCAGAAGGGCGTTCCCACCTTTGACCTTGACAGGACAAAACATGGGTGGAATGGCATCTTCTTTGACCGGATCAAGGGCCTGTTTGGCTTCGGTGCTTCCCTCTTCTGACGGCGTCTCCTCCCTGCGAGGATCTCATCTGCTTGGCCTTCAGCCAGCATCTCATGGAGAACTTTGATATTGTCTCTATTTGCCATAGTTGTTTTCAAACGTTATGTCATCAACCGTCACTGAAGAGATCAACTGATCTGGTGCTGCTAGTCTTGGGAGGAAACTCCTTTTCCTTACTTAAAAAAAAAGAAAGGTTGAAGATACCTCCCAAATGTTACCTTGTGTTTGAATTTCAATTTAAAGGGATCTACAGGGTGTCTCAAAAAGAATTGTACAGTTGGAAAATATGTGTTTAAGGTATGAAGGTATGAAGGTAATTTGAAAAACATACATATTTGGTGTCATATTAAAGAGGAAAAATCAGGCTTTCTGGTGGTTCTTATCTCAGCTTAATTGGGTTTATAAGTCGTGAGATATGGTAATTTGTTTGCAAAAATTTCGAAATCCACTTTGTGTCAATTTACGTGCTGTGCATTAGATAACTTACCAATATTTAATAATTTTTAGAGCAAAAATGTAGCATGTATTAAGTCATTATTCAATTGGCTAAATGTTGTGCGTAAATATATTGTTACCAATGTCTGAATTACATTTCAATAGATTTCACGCCTTTTGTTGGTTCAACAGAGGCTTTACAAAATCTTCAAAGATTCGTCTTCTGAAGTAGTGTTTGAGCATTAACGTGTATTATTACAATGCGAGCCTTTGCTACACTTTACAATCAGATATCCCTTGAGGAAACTCTCTTTATGGTCTCAATATTCGAACGCAAAGCCTGACAAATAAGGAAAACAGTAACAAGGCAAACGCCTTTAGCTTTGCGACACCATTCGGAACTGTCAAAAGTGTTAGGAATATGAGGCGATCAGAATCATGAATCAAGGTAATATTTGGAAGAACTCTATCCAGAAAATTTGCTTTTTAGGGAGATTTTACCATATTTCACCACCGTTAACCCTTCCAGCGTCAGCAGTGACAAATATAATTGTACTCTAGCCATTATTACATCGTTATAATATCATAATTCTTAATGAGAAGATCAAATGTGTGCAACAAATGTCCAACGCCATTTTCAGTGCAAATACGCAAATCAGCAAAAATAGGTTTTTTGTATTTTCGTATTCAATCAGACATAATTTGAGATCCGCTGAATGGAAATACGTCATACAAAGAGCATCTGAAAGCACAACTCTTCCTCTGTAATATGGTACCAAATAATTTTTAAAATTATCATATCATATTTTAATAATTTTTGTCCTGACTGTACCATTCTTTTTGAGACACCCTGTAGTAACTTTGTTGACGTGTGCAAAAAGTGATGATTGGTTGATACAATGTTATCTGATATGTCTACTGGGTATTGCGTGAAAATGTCAAGTTAAATGGACATTATATGGCCGAGTAATGAGCAAAAATGCAAAGTGATATTCACTAACTCATTGCACTGACTTTGCACACGGTTACGACTATCCAGTGGATAGTTTAACATCTGAACACTTCAATCGTAAATATCTTTTTAACGAAAGGGAAATATGAACAACCGAAACCTGTCCCATGCTTCTATTGTTAATATGAATACAACAAGGTATGAGGGAACCGCTAGAATTCCAATTGGATTTTGAGGATTTGGACAATGTTACTAGATCCCTTCAATGCTCATTTGATTTTTGAATAATTTCCCCTTTATTTTATGAAATTTAACTACCTACTTCGAAGTGGATAAAGTATTTTAGGTGGAAATTATCTGATTATTCCATAATTTTGATCAGTATGATTGTAGGAAGATAAGTCATTGATTAATAAACATCATTATTTGTAGAGCTCATATATGCAAAACAACTTTTAAAAGGCCGAAACCAAAAATATGCTGATTTGTGCATGAAATGTTTCTATTTAGATAGCAGCATGTTCCTGTAATATTTGTAACCTACCTTTTTATTTTCTATGATAAGAAAAAATACATATGATGCTAAAACCTTCATTTCAGTAACGGTCACAGCTACAGAGACTGAATTGCAGTGATAATTTACAATAAAATAACATTGACATATCAATAACATACAACATAGAAATGATTAATTTGATTTAGTATCTTTATTGGAATGAAAGGAAATGTAATAACAGCACAACTTACCAAACTGATGTGATGCTTTATATATATATATCAATAATTATATACTCAAACACACACACACACACACATTCTTGTAAGAGCCTTCAATCAGGGATATGGGTTTTTCAATGTTATAAACACCTTCAAACGGGGATATGCCCGTTTGTTTAATGATGTTTGGCTTGTCCCCGGTTTGCTGGTGTGTAAACATGGCAATATGCCCAATTTGTGGGTTTAAAAATACACACACATTCACTTGCATACACACACACACACTTATACACCCACTATGTAAAAAAACGGGCAAAACGGGCATATAAGGGATATCCTTAAAAAATCATAATACCATACAGTACAGCCCTTAAGACGATCCCTGAAGCACTATACCCCCCTGTTCGGAAACCGGGGATATGCCCGGTTTCCGGAATATCCCCGTTCTGCCGGTGTTTAAACTTGTGTGTATCCCCGATTGACGGTCCTTACAAACGCACACACGCACACACACATACAAAAATACATACATACAAACACACAGATGATAAATATGGTGATGAATATGAATGTTTTTCTACAGTTGCACACTTGTGTTCTTGTATTAGTGAAATTGATGAAAAGTTCTTGCTAAAAAAAATATTGTATCTGATTTTTGGGTACTTGTTTTCTAACAACCAGAAGGTCATTTTCTTGTGTACACTTCTAGTTTATGTACAGATGGTCATTTTCAAGATTGCATGCTTGTGGCGAAGATAACATTTATACTATGAAGTTCTTGTGTCAGATCATGATTAATTCTGCTCATTATTTTGTATCCCCTGTTGCTACAGCTGTATTTCAGACTTTACCCATCAACACTTACACCATGGACCATATAAAGGCATTCAACTACTAGAGTGCAACATTCACATGAAAAATGTGTATACTGTGAATAACAATACAGTGAAACCTCATAACTACCACCTTGGGCCCATTCAATTGACCTCATTATATCACATATCTCCTATCGGGGCTTTAACAAAATAGAACCTGAACCTGTGAAATGACCTCACTATATCAAATACTAAGTTATAACAAAGCTTGTTGTATTAAAGGAGGCTTCAGTGTACATGTAATTTGTATTTGTCATTGTAAATATGTCTTCCTGTTTATTTACATAATGCACATTTATGTTTGAAATATGTGTGGTTGTAAGAAGTATTTAGTGACCATAAGGATTAAAGTGATCCATTAACTTTGTATTTTTCCTCGAAAGTAATGTTCGAGAAGTTTAGTCAAATACCAACTTGATTGTGGGAATCTCAAATTTTCCTAGTGAAAACAGAAAATCAATGTCCAAATTTGGATACTCTTGGCTACGGTCGGAAACCGTCTATAGACGCTCTGAAATTCAATCTTAAATATATATCCATGATTATGCAGACATTTGAAAAATCAAAACCCATTTCATTCTTCTATTACCATAAGCGCACAAGTTACAAGAGAAGTGTGAAAGCTCCAGGTGATTTATGTTTAATTGTACAAAGTTAATGGATCACTTTAATTACTGTAATTCTAAGCTTTTTTTTTACCATACTGAGGCTATTCAAATTGCTATCACTAGATAAAAGATACTCAATTAGCAATTCATATTGACATATGCCAACTCAATCAGAGTATTTAATTTGTGACATTGTTTTGGAGTTTCCTTCGAGGATGAACTAAGACCAAATATTCAGATTACCCGTGTCATTTCAAGAATGTATTGAATGTGCAATATAGTGCTAGAATATATTACTTAATCATCATATCAAGCACATATATCTTTGTACGTGGGACGCAATTATACCAGTTTTATGGATGCAAGATCTTCAACAATTAAAAACAAAATGGAGTAGAGATTGATTACCCTACATGGTGAGGCAGTAAGCTTCTTACATTTTGTCCGTAACTCAAGATTCAATCAAAAGCATTGCTAAACAGGCAATTCACTGCCAGGGTATGTGGGGATACTCAGTAAATTGGAACAAGTTGCCCAACATTAACAAATTGGAAAGAACATCTAGTTACTTGAGCCTCAAATGTCATTATTAGAGCGTCTGCTAAAACTTTCCACTGTAAAATTAAGTGTAAAGCCTGCTGCACACTTTTTTTTATTTAGCCACGATTCGGTGGTTGTGCAACTCTCGTGATCTGCTCATTTTCACTCATACGACGGACTCCAAAGAATCTTCATAACTGGTTGTGGCTCTTGATCGCAATATTAAACGATCCATTTTGCCCTTTTATGTGCCCAGCGACGATACGTTGATAGGCTGACGCCTGCAGCTGGCCTGGCTAGCTTGCATGCCCGGTATTCTTTAGTTGCTATAAGATAAAGCAAGTGCACATGCACCAATCACAGATTTTAGAGTCGTGCAGTTGTACAACCAGTCAAGTCGACTGGTCACTGTTGTGCAGTGTGCGGATGGCTTATTTAAATAGCAATGTTAGAAATAAGTTCCAGGGTGGTCAAATCAAATGTTCATCTTAAATCAGCTGATTCATTGTTTGTTACCTCACAGTAGAGATTGCTATGCAGTAACTAAAATATGCAAAGATAATATGTCAATGTTTGTGTATGATTATAGTAATATCCATAAGACTGTAGTGCATATGCTGACACATTTATCATAAGCCAGTGTGTAGATAAACTACTTCTGAGATTTGTTTGTACAAACTTTCTCAAATGAAGGTGCATGCACAATAATGCATTCACATCATACATTGATGACACAATGTAGCAATTTTCCAACTTAAAAAAAAATTAAAATTATACATGTGGGCCCCATATTTAGCCAGTTCCTTTTTATATAAAATGTATGTCAGCTACGCCTGTATATGAATGTATTTATGACTTGGCTACAATATGGCTAATCTCAATGCTACAGTGAAAATTGTGATACTAGTGAAGAAATAAAAGGAAAAAAATAAATTTGTCAAGTCTCTTCATCTTGTCCTTATATCTAAACCGAACACAAAAAGTAATATCTCTATGGTAGTTAGGAAAACAATGTGTAAAAATAAGAGGTAACCATTAATTCATGGTACACATTAAAGAGAAAATTGTCATATTTCAAAATTTGCAAAAGTAATATCATTGCAGTTTATTGAATATAAGAAAATTGCAATTAATGCATTTGACCACATGTGCCATTAAAAGATCAAAATAGATGGAATATCAAACAGCATTGTTTCATGAATCATAATCAATGCATTCAGTCACATTTGCCATTTCACAACAATGTACAGGCACGTGCAATGTGTTGTGACTTTTGAATTGGGTCTTTTTGTCTTTAATCTGTGCTCATTCAGCCATAAAGTGATGAATAATTTTCACACAAAATGTACATGACAACTGTAAAAAATAATGTGGTAAGATGACATCTTGAAACAATTATCGGTTATGGAATTATGAGCAGTTACTTTTTGTGTTCGGTTTATATTCCTGCATTTGAAATTGTTTTTTTAATTGCTCCTTTCCCCTATTCTTTCTATTATCCTGAACCGATTGATTGTGACATATTTGTTGTGATTTCTAAAGAATTAGTACAAGGCACACTGGGTCCTCTAGGCAATATATTCATGCATTTTCAGATCAGTCATATATACCTGGGCAAGAATTCATGAAAGGCTCTTTGTTAGGCGATCGTTAGTTTTGATTTGGGCCCCCTTGCAGAATTCATGGCTAGGCCACCCGACCGACTGATCTATGGACATGTGCCAGTTGTCCAAAACTGATTCACAAAATGCTCCTAAATTCTGAAATATGAAATATTGATAATTCCCTACACATTAAAATCGAATTTCATGTAAATACGACCAACATTGACCCTTTGGGCAAGGACGGAGCATCATTCAAAGTCACTCGCTGTACTGGCTGATCCCATTCATCGCATACAGCATGGAGGCTGCCATTGATGTTTATGTAGCTCAGATTTAGAATTGTTCACTCAAAAATGTGACGTCAAACACGAACTACTCTTTTGTGTTTGTGCACAATCCCTGCGAGCTGCGAGAGCTAACAAAAGAGCCAGAGCTTGTTAGTTCAGGTACGACGTAACATTTTAGCGCGAACAATTAAAAATCCGGGTTTTAAAACATAATGGCAGACTCCATGCTGTACGTGATGAATGGGGTTAGCCCATGCAGCGATTGACTTTGAATGATGCCCCTCCTTTGCTCAGAGGGCAAACGTTGGACATATTTGCATGAAATTATGTTTTAATGTGTAGAGAACATAATCAAAAGTAAATTGTAGGTGGGGAAACTTCTATTTTAATCAATAAAAGAAGAGCTTGTCTTGTAAATGGTGAATGTTCAATAAAAATGGATATGCATAAAAACATGCTTAATACAAAGCTTAGCTTTTTAAGCTCTGGATATATTGTCCCCGTTGTCTATTGAAGGACACCAATGATCATTTTTTTTATTAAAGTTATTTTGATTGTATCAAATGTACATATTTTACTTTGACACCTGGAAATTATAGATTTTATCACTAAACGTTAAAGAGATTTATTGTTGGAGCCCAACATTTATTCCAACCGGATAAACTAATGGATTTTCAGCTGATTTCTGGACTGATTTTGATCAAAGTACATTTTGTCTTTAAAGGGATAGTTGAGTTCTGGTAAAGAGAGTACAGTTTTGGTCAAACTGAATTTATGTAAGCAAAACCTGCACCATTACATTACAAACTCCACCATGCTAAAAAGGAATAAAACATTACAAATGACTAAATAAAAAGCCTGTTATCATTCAAAAAGAGCCGTTAAAACTCAAGAGGGCGCTCTCTAAACACTCATCGGTGTTAACCATTTAAAATAAAATATTGTGCATGTGATGTTTTGTTGAAATAGTGATTAGAAAGATAATCAACAACTATCTAAAAACCTTTTTTGTAAATTTGTTAAAAGAGGAAGCATTTTTTAATCTTTTTAACGGCTGGTTCAAAATTGTTGAATAATTGTGGGGCCCCACATTTAGTAAATGGTTATGTTTATGAATATTTCAGCCATTTCTGAACCGATTTTGATCAAATAAAGTTTATTCTGTCATTAAAATTGTATACTCTTTCAAATTTGACACTCAGTTTTTCATTATCTCACAAAAAATATTTTGTGTAGCGCCCTCTATACCAAAACTCAACTATCCCTTTCAAAACATGTGTCCTTTCAACTATTATTTAGTTTTTTCATTACCTCACAAATAACATATTTTTTAAAGCACCCTCTAAACCCAAGGCTGTACTATCCCTTTAACAAAATGATATATGATTTTTTTCATTAAAATCTTGCACAACTTTTGAGATCAAATTTGCAATGACCAGGTATACTGTTACAAAGTCATGTGACCTTTTGTAAATGAATATCAGCTATTAAAGAAATCCTAAATTTTGTGATTTAGAAACCCTTCATATTTTCTATTCTAATCACTGCCATTATTTAATGTTGGCTAAAATTGGGTTAATCAATTTCATTGAACAAAAATAATTCAATGTAAGTTTAAAAAACAGAGAAATACTGTACATAAGAAATTCAGGACAATTTTAGCTGTTTCAATTATTTCAATTTTTAATGGAAAAATTGTTAATTATGTTGAAAAGAATATTCATGCATAAAACCGGCACACTTTCCAAGCAATAATTAGTGATTCATAGACTAACTAGATGGATCTTCGATTGCGCGCAATCAAAAATTATGCCTCCGCTATCACGCGATTTTAATATCAAGCCCAAATTAACATGCACTGATTTAATTAAAAAATATATTTTTCATATATTTTTAGTCCTGTGACCTTGACCATATGACCCCAATCTTTGATGGCTCCCTAAAAAACATTCAGGTACCAAGTTTGATTGAAATCTGACATTTACTTCTTGAGACTTTGGCATTACAAGCTTTTTTGCATGTATAATGAGTCCCGTGACCTTGACCTCAACCTCATGACCCCAACATTTTATGGCTACGTTGACTCTTTATGATACATTCAGGTACCGAGTTTGATTGAAATCTGACATTTAGTTCTTGAAATTTTGCATTACAAGCCATTTCGCATACATATCGAGTCCTGTGACCTTGACCTTTGACCTCATGAACCCCTAAATCTAATCAGATCATTGCCACCCCAATATCTACACTAATACCAAGTTTGAATTTGATCTGTCAACCAGTTCTTGAGATATCGCGAGAACGAGGCATTTTTGCATATATATATTGAGTCCTGTGACCTTTGACCTCATCACCCCTAAAATCTAATCAGATCATTGTCACCCCAATATGTACACTCAAACCAAGTTTGAAATTGATCCGTCAACTGGTTCTTGAGATATCGCGAGAACGAAAACGGGACGGACGGACGGACAACCCGAAAACATAATGGATTAATGCCTCCGGCCACTTCGTTGGCGGAGGCATAAATTCTCATAATTAATTACAAATAATTCCACTTTGAACTTTTTCAAACAAATTATTATGCATCTTGTAGATTATGCCACAAGCTACCTGCCTTCCCAATTTTGTGGCCATCGCGCATTCATTGACTGAGATCTCAGGGGTGCGGAATCTGCCCCTCCCCCTCTGCCTGCTAAAGCATAGCCAAAATAACCTGACCTGAGTCACCTGATTAGGGTTAATGAAGTATGGAAATGTTATGTCAAGTCCTTTATAAAGTCATAAATTGAAAACATCTCTTAACTCTTGAAAATGAAGGCCTACTAGTACCATAAAAACAAAGATAATAACAATTTCCCTTGTACGTCCATAACAAAAAATGTGTACGTCCGTAACAAAGAAGCAGTCTAATAAATTTTGAATTAGAAGTGGAAATAATTCTTGATTTTTTGATGTCAAATAATGAGAATGTATTATTTCAAAGGAAAGTATCCCACAATCCACATGTAAGGTATGAAAATATATCATGTTGAAATAATTTACCTTTGAACTTTCAGTACCTTTTTTAATACGCTCTGTACACTCCAGGCACTGTCCACAAGATCTAGCCATCATGCTCCCTCCTCTCGCTTAATCAGGTTCTTAAATGCCAGACCAGGCATGCACTGACCATCCCAGACACTAGACCTCACTTATTGGACAGAAATTGCATCCACTTCCTGAACACAGTTAGTGGCATCTCATATGCCAGTCTTTCAAAGGCTGCAATCATGTTTTCCTCCAGACATTGATTTTCCTTTTTGCGCTTTTGTTTGAGCAGCACGTGAACTATTGATTGGCATCACCTATGCTCTTGAGCGCTTTTGATCACTATTGCACCGTTTAATTTGTTTTTATTTGAAACATTACATGGCAGATTTGTATAACACTAAAGAACAACACCCCATCCTGGGTGTGTGTGATATGTCAGTATACATTTTTCTTCAAGTATGCACTGCACATTGGTTATCAATCTAAAATGTGCTACATATTTCCCCTTAACGAAAATTGATTTAGTTACTTTGAAACACTGAATTACCCTTTTCCCCATAATAAATCTGATTATCATTTTTCTGTGATCTTGTTTGAGAGTTTTGGCAAAAGATTTGTCCAATCACTGCAGATAAAGCAATCACAATCACTTCAAGATGACATCTAAACCATCACTGTCTTTTTCTCTGTTCCTTTATAAGGCCATAAGGAACACCAATCATAAAGTCTTAGATGACACTGATGCTGTGCCTGAGTTCTGATGTCGTTCTCTTTCATTTCCCCTTTCTGACGAAAGAATATGCTGCCCACTTCCTGTATCCTTGCCTACCATGCTATGTTCATCCCCTAAATCCTGGTCATCCATGGGTTTACTGTCCATAAATCCTGCCGCCCTCCTGTGCTCATTGATAATGTCCATGCCCTCCTTGGCCTTCCCTTGTAACTCTCCACCTGCTGAGTGACCAGACTGATGTGGATTCTAGGCATCACTTCTTCCAGCATCACAGCAACCAGTGGGGCATCATTCACTCCACACATTTCATTCATGTTCAACCGCTCAAGATTCCTATTGAAGAAATTGAAGCATTTTTTGACAATTAACAAGAAAAACAACTAGAACGCTATATGTACACATACGTGTATGTATTTAAACCAGCTTTCCCCTCTTCCTCGCCCTTTTTTAATGAGCAAAGATCGATAATTAGTAACTCACAAATTACAAATTGGACTGTTAAAATGTGTGGTTTTGTTAAGCAAAGGGGCAAGTCCAAGATTAGAGACTTTCACCCCCTAAAAAATAATGTTGAGGGACTTTGAATTTATTGTTTCACCAACCCCGTGACTGGTATCTATGAGAACTTGAGAAGAATAACCTTGGTAAAGGTGGTGACTTTTGACCTTTACAATAAGGCTGTTGACGAGTCCCGGGTACCCGGGTCCCGCCGAAAAATGTCGAGTCCCGGGCGCAAAAATCGATACTCGATATCCCGAAAAAAAAGCAAAAAGTCCCCTTTTTGAACGCCCGAGTTATCTGCCCACTCTCATTTTCTTTTCATTCTTTTTTCCCTCTTTGAACTCCCGAGTTATCTGCCCACTCCCATTCATGCACTCTGTTATAATTAATATGCTAGTTATCATTCAGTTCATTAACTCATGAGAGATGCAATGTATTAAACCCTTGTTTGAAACTTCATATTTGTCTATCGATCTCTTCACTTACGTGTATTATATGTATCATGTATGTGTACCTATCGCGCACCGCATGTGCATCGAATTTAAACACCACACATTACAAGGCACAATCGAATCCACTATATCCCACATACATGTGTATACATTTACACCCCAAAACAACCACTGATCGACTCTTTATTCATGCATATTCATGATGTCACAGCCAATCAAAAGGCGACATGTGACACGCATGTGACACGCACTTGTGTACCGTAAAACTCCGTGTATAAGACGCACTCGTGTATAAAACGCACCCCCAACTTTCTATAAAATAAAAAAATTTAAAAAAAAAACTTTTTTTTTTAGAATTTTTTTTTTCATGAATATTCATATATTCATGAGGTAGCAATGCTCATTAAATATGCAAAATACTAAATTCATTCATAACTTTTTTGTAGAGAAAAATGTATAACCACTGTTTAGAAAATTGAATATTAAATGAGTGCTGCTACTCATGAATATCTGAATATTCAATTAGTAGCAGTGTTACTGTTTAAAAACTTGCATTTTGTTTTGCTAACCACTATAATTTATGTAGGAAAAAGATATATTTTGAGAAATGTTCACCCCTTATATCAAGCTCTTGTCATGCCCTAGACCAGTTTAATATGCATTAAACATGACTACCGTGTGTCCCCCCCCAAAAAAAAAAAAAAAAAAAAAATTTTTTTTTTTTTTTTTTTTTTTTGCTGTACCTGTGTATAAGACGCACCCCCCACTTTGAAAATTTTCCGACGGAACAAAAGTGCGTCTTATACACGGAGTTTTACGGTACGTTAGATCGGTGCCTCGCTAGCTAGCCCATACATGTAGTGCGCTGTACTGTATAATACAGTACCACGCACCTCGTGGCGGCCTCGTGCATTGCACAATATACTTTGTACACAATCGGTGCTTCCTAATGCTGTCATACATGTTACTACGCTTCGATTGGCTGTAGCTGAATAGGCCACGCCTCTAATGTGTATCAGAGGCGTGGCCTATTCAGCTACAGCCAATCGAAGCGTAGTAACATGTATGACAGCATTAGGAAGCACCGATTGTGCCACGAGGCATACGTACATGTACTAGTACCGCCGAGTCACCAATCGGTGTTACACGCACGCGTACGTGTACACATAGAAGTATGACACCAACTGCAGCTGCCGTGTATGCGGTTTTCGCTGCTGCGCCCGCAAATAAAGTTGAACAACGTAATACGAATGAAAAATGAAATTGTATCGGGATTCATTGCAATGTACACAATGATAATCGCTAGTTGGCAGAAAAAGCAAAAAATAGTGGCGCGATGATAATCACATTCGGCGAAGTGTGTGTTGAAGAAACGATCGGCCACCGAGATCATTTGTCTTATTTTCGTCAGAAATTTCGTAATCAAGGTAAATTTGAACATGTCAGAAATGCTAATACTATAATTCATTTACGAATTTGCTGTATTTTAGAAGATGATTTCTTGTCATAAATGCGCTGCATTTGGGCATTTTTGTCACTTGAATGAACATGTTTTCCTAGCGGCATGACATGCCGATAGCGAAATCAACAAATGGTAAATTTCGGGTACCCGGGACTTGCCCGAAAAATTATCGCGAGTCCCGGGTAGTAAATATACCCGAAATCGACAGCCCTACTTTACAATGATATTTTATGAAATAAAATGTATCGCGTTACGTATGGGACCTACAGGTTTTGCACAAGTGATACATGTACATGCAAATGAGCAACAGAAATGAATTCCTTGGCCCCAAATATCTTTAATGAAATGTTGGAACATTTTACATTACATATTCTGAATAAAAATAGACATCTTACTCTAATTCATGAATATGCAAATTAGCTAATTGTCTTTCAAAATGCCTGCTGGGTCTTTTAAATGGCTCCACTTCTAAAAAAAGTTAAAGACCTAATTACTTCCTCTGTACTCATTAACAATGATATATCATGAAACTCTCAGTCCCAAAATAAATATTTGCCTATCTGCCACAAAGGCTCCCAGCTACATTTGGATGTCCCATACGTAACACAATTTTTGTATATCTTATCATCGAACAAAGGTGTGATTTAATTTTCAGAGCTTATTATGGTATTTAACAATGAATAGATTAGAACTTCCCAAAGTATCATTGAAATAAGCATTAAATTATAGGAAAAATCTGAAAAATTAAAAGGTTGCTTTTGCCAAAAAAGAGAAAAATTTGATGGAATCGTACAGGTCACTTTTAAAAAATCACAGAAACTGCTCGCCTTCCGGACACGGAGCTCGGTACGGACAATAGCCAGTCTGGTGGTAACATAACCCGCCTTTGAAGTTGAATGAATAGCTATTGAAAGTTCTGAATAGACCACCTTTCGTGGAGGTACGCAGCGAGCAGATTCTGTGATTTTTGAAAAGTGATCTGTAGCGATTCCATCGCATTTTTCTCTTTTTTGGCAAAAGCAACCTTTTAATTTTTCAGACATGCTTCATAAGGAGAATGATAACTTATCTGTGTCTAAATATGATTCAATTTGATACTATGGATTTTAGTGAGCGCCGCTCTGAAGAAGTGATAAGTTTCTTTTGGCGCTCAGTTTAATTAGGAAAAAATTATAGGATGCAGAAACATCGGTAACTCGTGTTACAGTTTGTCCGGAGGTTTTGATTCATTAAAAAATATACTTTAGAGCACTCAAAAGACTGAAATTTTTATCTGAAAAGGTACTGTGATTATCAGTCATCCAATTTGGTGCCTTAAATAATGAAAATATGAAGATTTTCCTGAAATTTGCACAGGGTAGTCCCATGTGTAGAGTTTCGTGTATGGTTTCTGTTTCTCCTATAAGGAGACACCTGAGAATTTAAAAAATCATGTGAACTGAAAGATATAATTATAGGATCATGATTTATGAAAAAATAATCCAGAAAAAATAAATAAGATTTTAAATAGAGCCACTTGTTTTTTTTCAGTTCATGTCCACTTTCCCGTGGAAATGCCCTTAAAAATAATATAAGAACATAATAGGGACAAAGCGTTATCAAATTCTGTCGCTTATTTCTTCATGTCTTAAATAAAACAAGCATGCAATTTTTCTTTTGTCAAAACAATCAATACAGATTACTTATCAAAGATGGACTAGTGAACAAAAAAAACACTGTCAGTATCATGAAATGGTTTATTTATTCTATTTGTGCATGTTTCATATCAATCCATTTGCATACATAAAACATGTTTTAAAGCCATATTTTGAAATGGAAACACAGCGGTCTGGCAATAAAAGCTGGAAGCTTTAGACATTGCCATACCTTAGCTGTTCAAGTTTTATATCCGTAGTTATACAGTAACCATAGATTGAAACAAAGAAGAACAATTTGATTTTAAATACATTATTTACAAATAAAACAAAGATAAAAGAGTAGTCAATACACATTGTATAACAGAGAGAAAGGGGATGTCAGTTTGAACATGTAATAAATGAAACAATCAATATGGTAGGAGAATATGGTATGGTTTACACATGTACCTGAGTTTATGCAGTACTCCGATGCCGTTTTCTGTGACAGCAGGGCATTTGTTGAGATTGAGATGGGTCAGAGTGTCTCTGAGGCTGACTAGACTTGCAAGGCAGTGGTCATCTATTAAAGGACAGCCTTCAACACTCAGGTACTTCAGATGAGAAAGCTTCACTGAAGAAAAGACATGATAATGTTGTAGGTAAATTACTCAACTCGCACTAAATATTGTAGCACTGACTCTGGTTTCATCTGTCACTACACCAGTACAGCGAACTCAGCCTATAGATACAAATGGGCAATTCCAAGCAAACATTGACATAAGCACCCATTTTTCAAATTCGACGAATCATAACATACTTGGTATTAAATTAAAGCTTAAAGATTAAACTATTCAGAAATGCATTTTGTTCAAAAGAATTTTTGGCGTAAACTATTATTTCATAGGAATTAATTAGCATAAATTAATTTTCAATTATTTTCACAAAATATACTTGTAAATATTAAGCTTAAAAGAGCTGTAAAAATAGGTTTTCATAAAATTTTCTTTCAGTGTTGGTAAGAACATTACTTCAATTTATCAGATAAATATCTATTTCGGCATTTTCGCTCTTTGTTCTGCTTCAGTGACTGTTTCATTTATAGTCATCTATATGTCACGCTGTTACCCTAAAAACAGGTATTTTTAATATTTCTGGAAAAATATGAATGGGAATGAAATTATTTTTTGTTTCTTCTTCATTCACCCATAGGGCTATATTATGGATGCTAAATAGCAGCATTATCTTTTACCACTAATTAATCTAAGCAATATCAATTTGGTCATGCTGTTACTTTTTGGTCAACAGGTCAAATTATTGTAGTTTATTTTTTATCTCACAAAAAAATGCCAGAATTAATGTTAGAAAGAGTAATGTAGATAAAAGAAAATTCTATGAAAATGTTTGGAGCACAGGTCAAAGGTCACTCGGATAATTACCAATTCAAACACAAAAACTTACTGACATTGAAATCATGTTACATGAAACAAATCACTTGTAGATATGCACTGTGCCACATAAAATTAAAAATTTGTATGCTAATTTGAGAAATAAGGTCAAAGGTCAGATGTCAAAGGTCTAATATTTCATTGTTGCAATTAAGTTTGTATTTTGGGTTTGATATTTGATGGTTCCTCAAACTAAATTCTGAAAAAGATAAGAATTTCAGTTTTGTCCAAAAACATTTTTGATCAATAGAGGGCGCTAGGCTGCAAATCATTTCAGAGCATCTGGGTTATATTACCCATTCATCTAGTTCTGTATAGATTCTGGATGACTACATCAAAATTGTATAATCTTATTCATCTCATCAATATCTCCCATATATATAACATGTACAATTCAGAGGTCACGCTGTTACCGTCACGCTGTTACCGTGCACAGATACGTTTATGATATCATATTTACTATGAACATTGGATTTTTTCTACATTTTTATTTGGATGTTCTAGCTTGATGTCTAGTACAAAGAATCAATGTGACAAAATTGCAAAATGTTCCTGTAGTTCAGAGTTTGCTTAGTTTCTTACCATGTAAGAAACCCATGTCTTTTTGCCGTCACGCTGTTACCGCAGATATTGATATTCATAATTCATAATTTAGTGGAAATTTTGATTTTCTTTCCTATTGTAAATAATTAGTAGGATAGTGGTAACAGATGCATATCAAAATTTGGTTCTGGACATTTTTATTTTGTGAGTTATTTAGACTTTCATCGTGAGAAACACCCTCCTACCGTCACGCTGTTACCTTGGAATTGCCCAAATGTAATTAAAATAAACCAAACACAAAAAGTAACTTACCCCCTAAACAACTCTTTATAACGAGCCATAATGAGGTACCTGATAAAGCAAAGCTGCTTCACAGGCTCAGGTTCTATAGATGTATTGTATTATTTCTTAGCCCTGATACATCAAGATATCTTAGAAAACAAGATAAATAAAATTAAATGAATTAATCATTATAATGAAGATTGTATTAGATCATACACAAAGCTTTATCATGATAAATGTGGACTATGCTATATAATGGGACAAATGGTGTAACTTTCCTATACCCACACATTCAAAATGTGTGGAGTAGTGCTATCATTCTGTCACTGTTAACTACCATCCAACTACTTTTCCAAGTACGAAAATACGCCAGATGGTGGACTGTACTTTTACCTGAAGAAGAAATCTCTGTTGCATTATAACTTACCTACATCAAACATACTGAACTGATCCAGATGAGTTCCTTTGGCATCTATTGCAACCACAAAGTGACCCTGCAGCTCTTCCCGTGGTAATGATCCTTGGGATATACTGGCCTTGGTGTACCAATGCCCATTGGTGAACTGGACTCGAGCTCCCATTCGGGCAAGCATATCTGCTGTTCCTATCTCAACACCAAATCTCTGGATTTTAGATGTAGACTCACTGAATTAGCAGGGATATAAAGAAAAGGAAATTTGAGTGAAATAGATATTTGCCTTCATTTTCTCAAGGGTTTAATTTTTTTTGTAATAAATATGTTTACAGGGCTCTTTAAAACAAATCAATTTATTGCTTGCCCTGTCGGCCAAGTGAATCATATATTTACTTGCCCGAAAGCAACATCCACTTGCACAAAGTAATGCCATTGGCCCGAATTCTCATCAGTGGCTCAACTTGAGCCCGGCCTAAAAAAATACAAAGACTACCGGTAACACTTTGCACCAGCCAGACCTAATGTCTCGTTGCTATGGTCCCTGAAGATATTCTAATGGTTTCCTTTCATTTTCCAGTCAATCCCTTGAGTTCTGAGTATAGGCATCAGGACAATGGGCCCTTTGAAATTCAGTCATAGTATAACAGGTCACCAGGATGATCTAGGACGCAATTTGGCTGATGACAGACTATACTATGACTGAATTTCAAAGGGCCCATTGTCCTGATGCTATCAGAACTCGAGGGATTGATTGGATAATGAAACTAAACCATTAGGGTGGAATTCTCATCAAAAGATTTAGCCCGTGTTAATTTCACCACCACTTTATGGAGCGCCGCACTGCAAAAGTATGCGCTTTGATATCTAAATGCGCGCTTGTTGGTATAGATCTATAGATGCCCGCTCATCCTTCACAAACACCACACAAAACCTATGATTAAACCATTGCGCCAGACGCTTATTTCTTACGCTAAACTGACAGGACAAAATTATACAAAAAGTATGAAGAAACTTGACAATTATCGTTGATTTTGCCAGATGTATTTGACTTTTCATCTAAAATGATATGGACTAATCTTGCGGGGTAACCTCCATACCTCAGCTGTCAAAACTGAGTGCAGAAAGCGCTTACTGAATGAAGAAAATAATAAGATAAATGCAAACGGAGATGATGGTGGCAAAGCATGAATTACTTGCCCAGCTGTGCAGGTGAGATTAATATTCACATTTTCACTAGCCCTTCCACTATTTTTGCTTACCCCGGGCAAGCAGGCAAGTGGATTTGTACTGTAGAGCCCTATTCAAGTTCAAGTTCAATATAACATTTATTTCCAAATCTTTTCAATAACATACATTGACAAAATTTGCAACAATATAATTGGAGGTGAACATCTCTGAAAGCACAGCTTGAAACGAGAGCACCTATTTAAAAAACATTATCAAAAACCTAATAGGTAAAAACTGGGTAACAGCCTAAACATCACGAAAGGACTAGTCTACGTATAAACCAGAGAACAAAGGCTAAGCAGCCAGAAGGAAACAGGAGGAAAGAAGGACAGGCACAAGACAAAAGAAACACACAAGAAAATTACATCAAGGCAACAATACAATGCATACATCAATAAGAATAACGGTTAATTAATCTAATCATCTTATATAGAGAGAATTTGTTTACACTAAAATTAATCAAAAATTCAAAACCCTCACTGAACTATAAACAGGAATATAAATTTTTCTTTAGTCTTATCTTAAAACAATGTACACCATGATAAATCCCTCTTACAGCTGAAAGGACAAGCCAGACATAGGAAGTGTGGTAGAGACAGAATGCACTTTTCATTTTCCTGGTATTTACATTTTTTAAAAAAGATTTGAAGACGCATACCAGGTTTACTCACATTTTGATCTGCTCTGACCATGCACGCCTAATCTTGCTCTTAGCGATGTACCAGAGTGACATGTTCCTGGTTGATACTAGATGTGGCCGAGTCATCTTGAACAAAGAGTTACTGGTCCTGGTCACTATCCTTCCTGCTTGCAGTCCACAGAGGCAGACACATGTGCGGTGTACTATGGACTAAACAAGATCAAGAGGACCAATATGGATAAAAAATTGACATTCTATACTTTTCAATCAATCCAAATTTAAACAGTAAAAATTAACAGAACCCAGCCCTACTCCCAAGCAAAAACTAAATTGTAATGCAAAAAATCATTAAGTGTAATTATCAATAACAGCTTTGCCATTATACCAAACTTGAGAATTATCATTATAGTGGGGGGCTCTTAGTGAAATATATGAGCCCAAGTTTGCACTTCTGGATAAAGCATGAATTTTGGCACACAGATAGTTTAACCCTATTTTAACTGGGCTATTTCAGACCAGGTTTAAGTCAAAGAATTTAAAATTAGTCAAGTAAGAACCCATATAATTTGCAATAATTTATAAAAAGCAAAAATGCAAGTATTTGAGACTTTTCATAAATTTTACATCAAGAACATGAAATCCCCTTTATAATAAAAAATATCAATGATTTGAATCAACATTTTATGCCTTTTATTAACTTTTAAAGATATTTTACAAAATTGTTTCAAAGAAACTTATGGCTTTCCATAGTTTCTAAGTCCAACTTAGAGTTAAAGGTATAGTTGAGTTTTGGTAGAGAGGGCGCTAGACTACTTATTTGTTTGTGAGGTAATGAAAAACTGAGTGTAAAATTTTAAAGAGCATAATATTTAAATAATAAAATCATCTTTGTTTGATCAAAATCGGTTCAGAGACGGCTGAAATATCCATAAATATAACAATTTGTAATAAACCTGGGGCCCCAGGTTTATTAGAGAATTTTGAACCAGCTGTTAAAAATTTTAAAAAATGCTTCCTCTTTTCAAAAAATTACAAAATATGTATTTAAATAGTTGTTGGTTATTTCTCTATCTAATCACTATTTCAACAAAGCATCACATGCACAATATTTTATTCAAAATGGTTGAAAACGATGAGTGTTTAGAGAGCGCCCTCTTACGTTTTAACGGCTCTTGTTTAATGATAACATGATCTTTACTACATCATTTGTAATTTTGTGTTCCTTTCTAGTTATAACTATTAGTTTGTAATGTAATGATGCAGGTTTTGGTTACTAAAATTCAGTTTCACCAAAACTGTACTCTCCTTACCAGAACTCAACTATCCCTTTAAGTTCAACGTAGGATCTTTGTGAAACACCCCCATGCCATGTACTTTAGTAGATGAGGGTAGCGTCGGGTTGTAGGCGACGCACAGTATGATATTGTGTTTTTTTGTATAAGTGTGTTTGCCGTTAAAGCCTATAAAGTGTTACCATCACGGTATACACACCTCAGTATGCCAGGCGCCGTACTACGTACGGCGCCTGGTTAGGTTAACACTGAGTGACTTACACTGCATAGGCCATAGGCTAGCCACGCCGCGCAAAAACAAATATGCACTGTCGGAGTGTCGCAATGCAATTCTATACGTATAGATAATAGTCTATAGACTATAAATTTTAAAGTATAAATTTAAAATAGTCTACTCAGAGACGGTCTCGAAGTCTAGATAGTCGTAGTCGTAGATATAAATTATAATATGTGACCTCACACCACAAAACGACCAATAAGTCGGGAAAAATGATTGTGCTAATTTTTACATGACAGTAAAGTAGAAGTCAATACCTTTAAAATGGTATATAATTTGTCATATTTGGACTAAGCGAACCCTCTCAAAATGAGCAGCCAAGATTTGGAACATGGCTGAATCAGTTTTAAAGTTAGGGAGAAAACGGGCCGTTTCAATGATCGGCGTCCATTAAAGCATAGCCTTTTGTCAAGGCCCCCGCGCGAACACCCAACCGAGCGCGAAGCGCGAGACTATAGACCCGAGCGCAGCGAGGGCCTTTTTCTTTTTGAATATTTGTTGTTGTTTAGTTTTCATGTAAACCTTATATTAGACCGGTATTCATCTACCAAATGTGGTAGATGCGTGTAGCGTCCATTATAGTCGTTCTGCGCAATACCGGTACCGGTATGCAAATTCGGATATGAATATGCATACAAACGCGACGTTACGTGTCGTGCTCCGAAACTGTGTGTATTAGGCCAGTATGCGATAATGATGGCGAATCCAACGATCTTGAGTGAAAATTGTCTTGACAAGAGTATAGAATACGCAGCTAAGAAATTACAAATTACAAAGTTCAGAGAATTGCAAGTTGCAGCGTTAAGGGGGTTATTGAGGGAGCAGGATGAATTTGTCAGTCTTTGCACGGGATATGGCAAAAGTGCAATTTTCCAGGCAATAGTATGGACCTGCATGTCTGTGTATCGACCATAATCGTTGCACCGCTGCAGCAGCAACGCCAACGAGCGGAACCCTCATTGGCGCAACGCCCGCAGCTCGTGCCGCATGCATCGTCCAGTGCTTGCCCTGGACCTTGAAAGAAAGAAAACGGTCTTCAACTCTTCAACAGTGATTTTAGTATACACTGTCAGTTGAAGATCGTTTTCTTTCTTTCTCAAGCAGTTCAACTCTCGCTTTACAGATGCCGCATATTTTGTGTGTAGAGATCGAAGTCGATGATGGTTTCACTTTTAGTAATTGTGTTCAGTTTGGTCGCTGTTTGTGGATCAACTCTTGTAAAAAAAAAAAAACTTTCGGAACAGATCTCTACCACAAGCACAACATATGCGAACAGTTGTAGTTTGTTTCTAACTCTTAGCCTCGGGTCTTTCTTCATTTCCTACTAATTTTGTTTTTGTCTCCTCCATGTTCCCTCATAGTCATAACTGATTCGCTTGACAAAAGCCATGATATCGCACTACCAATAACAACAGCTCTGTGGCCGTTGACCTACTGTATTGCACACTACATACAATGCATACGTTATACCCTTCCAAGTTCCAGGGAAAAAAACACGTTCTCTGTTTTGATTTATCAGCTGTTCACTTGCCATGGTCTCTTTTCTAGACACTCTTACATCGCATGTAATGAAACTACACGCGATAGTGTACACAGTAATGGGTTCAACATAACTTGAATGTCAATTTAAGGTCTCCGCCAGAGACTACGCTAGGTGATCGCCAGAGGTTGTGGACGCAATCATTTTGACTTTAGGGTACATTGTATCTGAAGTGATATTTTTTTCTTCAAAATATGGACAGTTTGATCGATCTAAAAATTACATACACAAATGTACGTATTGACTTAAAAGAATATTACTAAACTTTTGGTATTTATTTAGTTTTTACCTATTTTGTTGCTAAAATTAAAGTTTGCTAGAAAAATTAACCCTTTTATCATGATGGATTACACTACCGTCCTTGCCAACCGTATCTTGCGATCTGATTGGTTAGTCATCTCATCTCATGAATAAGCCAGTTCGTAATTAGACTATGGAGCTTGGGTGACGTCAGAGGGCGTAGTCCGATATTCCATCAACGGGCTATCAACGTACAGTAAAGTGTATGCTATCATGTCATTTTACCGGATAATTTTAGTTTGACAGCATAAAACAAACATTAGATGCATAAAATCAAAGTGGAAATTATACGAGCAGCTGCATAAACTCATAAAGAACACATTTGATGTAAAGTATATTCAAGAATTTACCGATTTTGCTCCATATCAACTTTCTTGTAATCATCTTTCTTGTGAATGATCTAGGTGAATCATTCACACGCAATAATGCTGTACAAGGCGGACGATAAGCATACCACCCATTCGTACAATGTACCGTTCAAAATTGAACGCTATGTTTTAGGACGCCATCGGCAAGGAAAACAGACGGGATATAATATTTCTTTCTACATGTTGCGCGGTCTTCAAAACAAGAAAGTCGGTATTATCAATTTACATAAATTGTGGATCACATAAACAAAATTTTGTTTGCATTTGCTAATAAATGGAGAGAGAAATCAGCCGGCAAAAACTGTTTTTGCGTTGGATAGTGCAGCAAGCGGAAGACGATAATCTCCGCACAATGCTATGTACACTATTATGTACACCTATACGTGCGTGCTAGCCAGGCCAAGCAAGGCTCGGTGAAATTATTGATCAATAAATATCATCATTACACATGAATAACACATTCTATCAAACCGGTTCTTGTTCTATGAAATAGTACATATTATGTTATTAACCTTTGATGTGGTGAATACAAAAACGATGGGCTTATATTTATCCTGATCCAGATTTTAAAAACGTAAACAAATAATTCGCATTCAATTGCACGTGTGGCTTCTTTGATTCTCACGATCGATGGAATATCAAACTACCCGGAAGTAAATACGCGCATGCGCAGATTGTAACTACGAACTGGCTTATTAGTCATATCGTTCGCTCGGCTCATTAATACATTACCGCGTGCAAAGGAGTAAAGGCGTTATATGGCAACTAGCCAATCTACAGTAGTTGTAATTGTACAAGCGGGATCACAGCTCGTAATGTATGATCGATCTCCCAGCCATATAGAGCCTTGATTAAAGGCTAATTAAAGCACTGTAATCTGATCATATTTATTTGATTAAAAATCATATTTAAACATGATTTCTGACGCTCAAAATTTCGCAAAAGGTAGATTATGATACCCTTATTCAGGAAATACCAAAATCCTGAATTTCATATTTTAAACAAAATTTGGCTATATCAGCTAATAACAGACAAACTACCACGGCGACATAACGGTCGTTTTGTGGTGTAAGGTCACATATGAACAAATAGTATTGGCGAGGACAGCTGGTGCCGCCAATGACATGTCACGTGCTTCATATTATAGGTTAACCTAACCAGGCTCTGTGCGTAGCACAGAGCCTGGCATATTGAAGTGTGTGTTAGGTGTACCGCTCGTAACAATTATTGGTAAAAATAGTATATAAGATACTATACAATTTATATCTGGTTTTATACTTACGACGGATGTTATCCATGGACATCAATGGTCCACTGTCTTGATACATGAGGCTCCATTCGGTGTATTTATTCACAAAATTAGGTTTTTATCGTCCAGATTGTGGTAAGAAGCAAAAATTCCAAAATGGTATCCGAATTTGTGTCCACAGTGCGCATGCGTGAGGTCGCAGGTCAAACTTTGGCGTACGAGCGTACGAGCGTAGCACATCGCTGTGACGAGATGTCGATTGAAATTAAGAAGTTTTTTTGACATGAGGTGTTTTATCCCCTTTAATCAGATTATTTTTTAATTTTGTTTACTTGTACTACACACAGAAACCCCCATATATGTCGGCGCTACACAAAATTGCTATGAAAACAATGATAACCTACCTCAAATTGATTATTTATGTCGATTGTCCTTGTTAGAATCCCGCTGTGCGATGCCGACGGATCGAAAAAAAAAGCCGGATTCTAACAAGGACGATCGACATAAATAATCAATTTGAGGTAAGTTATCATTCTTTTTATAGCAATTTTGTGTAGCGCCGTCGTACATAGGTATTTTAGGGTGCAGTACAAGTAAACAAAATTTAAAAAAAATCTGCTTAAAGAGGATAAAACACCTCATCGCCCATCTACAAACATGTTCCTGCAAGATTTCGAGCGATGTATATGCCAGGCGGTTAGGTTAACATTGAGTACAGTGGCCTGGCTTATATGTATTAGTCAACCGATCGCCACTTACGCGCGGAACCGGAATAAAACCTCGCCTATATATCCCAGCATGCATTGCCGATGACTTTGGAGGCGACAGGACAATTTCGAATATTTGTGCGAAGCCGTTTGGGATTAATCATCAATTTGAGGTAAGTTATTATTCTTTTCATATAATTTCTATGTAGCGCGCAGATAAAACGCACTTTTGTTCTCTAGAAAAGGTTAACCAAATACAAAAAAATTATAATTAAAGGTGATAAAAACACCTCATCGCAAAAACGCTACACCATTTCGATCGTCAGTAATTCACAGCTCTGTGCTACGCACAGAGCTGATCATAGTTAATTATAGGTCTACTTATACTATATTATAGTGCTCACATCTATGGACAGGTCTCTTAACTTCGCGCGTATCCCAACTTCGCGGATCATAGGCGAGATACGCAAAAATTAGAACACGGACACGGCGACGGAAATTTTCAATGTCAACTGAAAGAGCACACATCAATTACTCATCAACCAAAAAATTAGCAAATAAAGAGCAATATTTCTGAAGAAATACTTACTTTTTGTGGTCTTTTTTTGTAAATCACAACTTTGGTGTTCCAACAAAATTATAGAGGAGGAAGTATCAAGCAAATTAGACGGAAATCGTTCCAGTAGAACATATTTGTTGTCATCGAAAGGCTGCGCAAAATGCTCCTTTATTCGACCTACCCATCAAATTTACTTTCGGATCGCGCAATCTCCGTAGATAGCTTGACAACGGTGCGCG
Source organism: Echinarachnius parma (assembly GCA_037951105.1). Classification (NCBI taxonomy): domain Eukaryota; kingdom Metazoa; phylum Echinodermata; class Echinoidea; order Clypeasteroida; family Echinarachniidae; genus Echinarachnius; species Echinarachnius parma. The sequence goes on from JBAMJV010005367.1 coordinate 32,443, forward strand.
TGCTAAGATGCTAATGCGCGCAAAATGTTTGCATCATCACACTGCCATTGAAATGCGTGTTACGGTTTGCTACACGGGATACGTGTTAAGTCAATGGCAGGGTGCCCTATGTATTATGCGCGAAGTATGGAGACTACCGTACTCGGTGAAGAAGCTCTTGCTGATATGACATAGTCACGGAATCGGGTCATTAACACCAGAATTGTGAGTTTAAATGAAATTGTTCAAGATAAATCGAATCCTCAGAATTTGAGGGGTAATTTATTATTGTTTCATTGAGATTACTGTAATTTTCTGGATCCTAAGCCACTTTGAAAAAATCCTAAATTTTCGTGCGCGAAGTTAGGATACACCTTCATACATCTACAAAGTAAATGGTTCACTACTTGCCCTTGGCCTGGCCTTGGCTTGGTAATTAGTAGGAACCACATGATATGCTATGTGTGGGACTGATCTGACTCTGAGTGATACTGATGATAGTGATAAGTGATAAACTAGTTTATAACGGTCTGTTAAAACTTCCAACAACCAAGACAAAGTGGACGGAGTTTGCACCTACATGGTAGCAGCTGAATCACTAGCTTAGTATAACATATTTAAACCTGAAAGAGAATGAAAATGTACAATTTACTCACGTTCATGATGATCGAACGTTGTTGCGAGTGGGTTACCCGGCCGTAGATGGCTCACTATATTTTTTACTGCACAGCTATAAATTAGTTGATGCGATCAAGGTGTGTACGATTTCTCTCAACGGATACGAGCGAAAAGTGACCAATACTGCCAGATCTGATCCTCAAAACAATAGATTTGGTAAGCATGATATGTCTCATTAATCATAGAAGTAATATATTGAAATAATCTAAAGTAAAAGGCAAACAGGAGGGAGTAACTTAGTAAGTACCCGTTACTTCTGAAGTTCTGACTGTATGGCCGGCGTCCTGATCCGAGTCAGCTGGCTGACCGGCCGGCCGGCCGGGGCCGGGGGTAGCTTTAAAGGTAGTTCAGATTCGTCAAATGAGATGCGCGGCGCCATCTTGCATACGCGTTGCGCACGGTGCGTAATGCACGTTAGCTCAGTGTCATGCGGTGCGCGCAAACTAACCCAGTTCAAAATGGCGACCCGCTATGTAGCATCCCCACGCTTGATGCCCTTTAATAGGGGCCCGGCCCGATAACGGACCAGACCTTGTTACCATGGTAATTGGGATTGGGAACATTGGCTCTAAAGCCCGATATTTAGGATTAAGGGGGTGCACAAAGAAAAAGTTAGGATCATTAACTTTAAAATCGGCCTGAATCCCTGCGTGTAAATTGTCCAGCTGACTGGACCGTCTTAATTCTTAAATAAGTTAAAAATAACGGACATGGACAAGAAAAAAATAGTTTTTTTCCTAGTAATCCTACATTTTGCGGTTTTCAAAACAACAGAGCTGCAGAGTTGGTAACTATTAATCAAATTATATGAATTGTGATCAGAAAGTTTGTTTGCATTTGCCAGTAAATGGAGGGAGGAAAGGGCCAGCAAAATATTTTCGTGTTGGATATCATAGTGCACAGCAAACGGGAGAGGCCGAGGTGTAACTCCACACAACACTATTAAAGGCCAATGCAACTCTAGAATAGAGTTTATCCTACTTTATTATACATCGTAATATGCTTGTTCATTTCGCATAACATTACCCCGACGGCCGACTCAGATATCTGCTTTGGAAGAAATATGGGCATTGCCATTAGTGCCAACACAATTGGGTACACCACTATTCACAGCGAACGCAGGATGCCGCCATTTATTTGTCTGTCCGCTGAATCGTTACGAATCGAATCTTAACCCTTTGAAGACGAACAGAGTTTTTTTGTGTGTACCCCCCGAGACGGAAAGAATTCAGGGGCTCACGAAAAAGCCACGGTTGCTATGAGAGGCGTGGCTTAGGTCCCATACATTGCGTACTTTGCTTTCACTGAAGATAATCAGAGGTTTTAGTGGACTTCCGCCCCTTTCAATTTGAAATGAAAGGATCGAAGTAACGCGTACTCATTGTTTCGTAATCTCTATTGATCGCACTGGTATTCAAGATTTTCAAAGCCACCGCCATGATAGCAAGCTTGCTTTTCTGTCCTTTTGTACATGTATTCTTTTGAGTAAACCAGTGTCACAAGTGCCGTCCCAAGTAGGTCAAGGTTCTCTCTGCATTCACAACACGACAGCCCTGTACCGTGCACATCGCGTCTAGCTAGCTGAGTGCCCGCCCCCTTTCTTGTGATTGGCCGAATTGAGTTCTCGTTACCAAGAGCGGAAAATGTAAAAAATATATCGACGATGTCATATTTATGACCATTTTACACTCAAAATAACTAATAAAATGAAAAACAAATCTACAGATAGTCACGTTTGATTCATAATCTCTGCATTTATTGCAATTTCATTCATGAATTTTGTGTGAGAAAAGGTGAATTCTTCGGTTTAAAAACCGATGTTTATTTGCTCTCTGTGCCCAAAATATTTTGGGTCTAGTCTGTGGCCATAGAACGCTATGCCCGAAATATTTTGGGACGCGTCGTCAGCGGGTTAACGTATCTACTTTGTTCAAGTATGACAGTTTGAATGTTTGATACTTGTAGACGCTTTGATGAGTCTGCAAATAAGTGAAAAGATTTTTTATCACCTTTTGCAGACCTATTTGAGCAGCAAAGTGCTTGGCAGAACGCAATTATTTCTGTTTTTCCTGCAATAAAACAGTACTTATAGAGAGAGAGAATAGACAGCGAAATGCCACTCAAGTATTGAAAAACTTAAGTGTAAAATTTGAAACGGCACACAATTTTAGTGACATAATCAACTTTGTTTGATCAAAATCAGAAATACAGTCAACTTTGCGTAAGTCGATCTTGACGGGACCGTGTGAAACACGTCGACTTAGGCGATATTCGACTTGCGTGTAAGTCGAAGAAAATTCGACTTACAGTACATAAACGTCCTCGGCCCCTACCCTATAGCTCAGGGACCATGCGCAGCTAGCTGCCGATGGAATATCGTTGCACAGCCACAGGCATCAGAAAAAAAACACGAAACTCTCCTGTACACAGAACTCGACTTCACACTCCTACTTGGACAAACATATTTATAAGAATATACCAAATCATACTCGTTCAGTGATTAATTTTTATTGTAGACATAAATAATCTTCGCTTACATGGTACTTGTTATTAAGTAAATTGTGTGGATCCACTCTACTTTGAATTCTCCGGCCACACGCGCTAGCTAGCATGCTGCACTAAATATATATCGCGATGCACGCGTAGTACGTGTATGTCTTTGTGACATTCGTTATGGGAGCGAGCATGCATTGAAGGACGGTACCGGTACCGTACTGGTGTACTATGGGGAGAAAAGGGAGAGCAAGAGAGAGAGATGCGAGATAAGAACAGACGATCGAGGAGCGTCAGATCAGTGCGTTGCATTGTAAACAAAAATGCGGTGTGACCGTAATCGGTAACATATTGCGGTTTAGTTCGAGCAATGAGTAAAAATAACTTCTTGCTTCGACTTACGCGATGCGAATTTCATGTTTTGCTTTGAAAGTGTGCCGGGAATATGATCGACTTAGGCGATAATTCGACTTACAAGAGTCGACTTAAATGCAGAGCAATAACACACGCAAGTGTATGACGATAAATCGGGACTTTTTATAATCATCGACTTACGCGATTATTCGATATTATGCGACTTCGACTTACGCGGAATTGACTGTATATCTGATTGGAAGAAAAGTTGGAGACCAACTTTTATTAAATAATTAAGAAAATATTGATAAATCCTACATATTTCTGAAAATATACCAAAATGAGGTTAAATTGTTATTGAGGATCTCTCTATTGAATAAATATTTTTCCAAACATCACATTCGCACATTTTGATTAATAAATAACTTAGGTCTTAGCTGATAATGCCTGATATGTTTTTCTACCATTCAAGCATCATTGAATTAATGTTAGTTTTTAATGATAACTGACAAATTTTAGTTACTAACATTCCGTTTGATCAGCACTACGTACTACTATCCTGTATTATTGTTTTTATGATATCAGCTTGTATGTTTTTATGCCTCCGCCAACGAAGTGGCCGGAGGCATTATGTTTTCGGGTTGTCCGTCCGTCCGTCCGTCCGTACGTCCGTCCGTACGTCCCGTTTTCGTTCTCGCGATATCTCAAGAACCAGTTGACGGATCAATTTCAAACTTGGTATGAGTGTACATATTGGGGTGACAATGATCTGATTAGATTTTAGGGGTCATGAGGTCAAGGGTCAAGGTCACAGGACTCAATATATATGCAAAAATGCCTCGTTCTCGCGATATCTCAAGAACTGGTTGACGGATCAAATTCAAACTTGGTATTAGTGTAGATATTGGGGTGGCAATGATCTGATTAGATTTTAGAGGTCATGAGGTCAAAGGTCAAGGTCACAGGACTCGATATATATGCAAAAATGCCTCGTTCTCGCGATATCTCAAGAACTGGTTGACGGATCAAATTAAAACTTGGTATTAGTGTAGATATTGGGGTGGCAATGATCTGATTAGATTTTGGGGTTCATGAGGTTAAAGGTCAAGGTCACAGGACTCAATATATATGCAAAAATGCCTCGTTCTCGCGATATCTCAAGAACTGGTTGACGGATCAAATTCAAACTTGGTATTAGTGTAGATATTGGGGTGGCAATGATCTGATTAGATTTTGGGGTTCATGAGGACAAAGGTCAAGGTCACAGGAATCAATGTATGTGCAAAAATGCCTCGTTCTTGCGATATCTCAAGAACCGGTTGACGGATCAATTACATACTAGGTATGAGTGTACATATCGGGGTGCCACTGATCTGATTAGATTTGGGGGGTCATGAGGTCAAAGGTCAAGGTCACATGACTCAATATGTATGCGAAAATGGCTTGTAATTGCAAAATTTCAAGAACTGAATGTCAGATTTCAATCAAACTCGGTACCTGTATCATAAAGAGTCAACGTAGCCATAAAATGTTGGGGTCATGAGGTTGAGGTCAAGGTCACGGGACTCATTATACATGCAAAAAAGCTTCTAATACCAAAATCTCAAGAACTAAATGTCAGATTTCAATCAAACTTGGTACCTGACTGTTTTTTAGGGAGCCATCAAAGATTGGGATCATTTGGTCAAGGTCACAGGACTCGAAATATAAGAAAAATTAAATCAGTGCATGTTAATTTGGGCATATTAAAATCGCGTGATAGCGGAGGCATAATTTTCGATTGCGCGCAATCGAAGATCCATCTAGTTTTTTATGTTATCAATTTTGATATTGTTTTTCAATCTTCGTTTAAATTTCTTTCTTTCTCATCAATTACAGGTACCACTAACAGCATGGCAACTGATATTGAGAAAGATATCAAAAACCTGGACATGCAATCTGACACAAATGGTGCAAAGTCAGCCATTTCCAGTACTTTGGAAAGTAAAGTCGATGTTCCTCTTGGTCTGGTAAAGCGGCAGGAAGAAAGAGTGGCAAAATTGGTGAAGGCAAGGGAGCTTCGTGAAAATGAGCATGTGAAACAGGAAAGTGCTGACTTCTTCTCAAAGACCTTTAATGAAGAAAGGTCAAACATTGAAAATAGTTTGATGAATGCCTCGAAAATTGAAAAATCAGAATTGATTGGGTTTTTTGATGGAGTTACTGATGCTGCCCACAAACTGCAAAAGTATGTGACTGATATGTCTCAGTTTTTGCCCTCATATGATATCCGAAGTGCTCAAGAAAGTGTTACTAAATTATTGAGTAAAATAAATGAAGGCAGAGAGGAACTATTACCAAAGAAAAGGTTTCAGTTTAAAGAGCGTAAACGAGGAGATGGTACGCAAATCAAGCAAGAGGAGAAACTAGGAAGGGACACTGTAGATGCACCTCAACAGCTGAACATCACAACAGGACAGTCATGTGGATTCTTCAACCGCACATCAGAAACCTTATCTCTAGGGTCAGAAGAGGTGTACATGAAGGATATAAGCCTCTCCAACTTGTCCTCGTGTACAGTTCAACTGCTAGGATGTCCAAGTGCTCTGCATATCAGCAATCTGTCTTCCTGCAAAGTGTTCTGTGGGCCAATCCCTGGGTCAGTGTTCGCTGACAAGTGTGTGGACAGCACGCTTGTTCTTGCCTGCCAACAACTGCGGGTGCACAATTCCAAAGACACTCACTTCTATGTTCATGTTACGAGCAGAGCCATTATTGAGGATAGTACAAGCGTACAATTTGCTCCCTACAACTGGAGTTATGAAGGTCTCGGAAAGGATTATGAGCAAAGTGGTTTAGATCGAGCCAAGAATGCATGGAACGATGTGGATGACTTTAACTGGCTGGCCCATGACATGCATTCTCCTAACTGGGGAATACTACCAGAGGGAAAGAGAGTTGTTAAATGGGAATGATATACACAGGAAGTTACATATTAGTCAACAACCAGAGTGTACATGTTGTGCTTTCAATTTTTCAATTAGTTCAGATTCTAACACCAAAGAAGATATTTTGCATAATTGAAATGATTGTTTAGGAGATACAGATTTTGTTTCAAGAGCATGATTAGCCTAATAAAATGTTCAGTAACTTCAGTTACAGAAAAATATTTAGCCATGTCTAACAAGAAGATCTGCACAGAAAATGTAACACCAAATTTGTAAAATGACAAAATTCTGTAGAAGAGAAGAACATTTCTTTGATAGATCGTCTTCAGAGACTCATTTATATCTGTATAAATGCATTTCAAGGCTAAAATAAGGCTAGATGTATAAATGCCATCAAAAGCATCCAGTTTTCCACCAAATATCACATCATGTCGGGTGAGAGTGATGAGGGCGCTAAGTGAATTTTTGCTAAAAATAAGCTAAATGCATGGTCATCTTTTAGAGTGGAGCTTCATTTATGTGATACAGCACCAACTTTTCAGATGTGAATTATAATTGTTACCATCTTTTAGAGCGGAGCTTAATTTATGTGATACAGCACCAAATTTTTAGATGTGAATTTTAATTTTTTGAAATTTAAACAAATTAAAAATAAGAGAACTACATAATGTTTGTACAGGGCTCCCAAACTTCAATCTCTGAAGTACAAACATGACTTAACGCCCTTCTCTTTCTCAACCAACGATTTGCAGTAACCGACACTGCCAGTTATTGGTTCAATAAGTTGGCATAGTACTAGTAGTTACATGCATTCCCCATAAACCGGCATAGCGCAAGGATTTTACGAGACAGGCTGTTCCTGATTTGGAGAATACCGGTTTAAAGGGGACCACCGGGCAAATAACAACACATTACTACATGTTTTGGTACTGTTTTGTGATATCAAATAGATACCTAACATTTTGCAAAGGGTTGAGTAATTCATAAACAAAGCAATTAATTTCCACCACTTACGGAACCACTACTATTTCCTGGTTCCTGGTTTGCGAGTGCGCCAATTCTACTCACGCGTACGTTTGTAGGCAATATAATTTCCGAGCGATTCGCTTGCTGCACCCGCGGTAGTCTACACAATTCAGACCGCATAAACACATGCTTTAGAATGTGATGCGGTTTCCAATTATATATTTTTTTCTGCAAACATATTTTTGTGAACTTGTTGATGGAATGGAATACTAAAGATGTTACCTTTCTATTATACAAATATTAGTTTTGGGTGGTGGTACCCTTTAAATGTTATTGCAGACGGAATCTTAACTTTTATTGTGTAATAGGACTTAAATATCATATTACTATGGAATGTGACTTATTTATGACTTTTATAACTTAGTAAATTATAGAAAATGTATAAGTAAAGGCAGCATCACTTTGTGTGATCCTTTCCCCTAGAAGTTGAGCTTATTATTTGGATTTGTGAGAGTTACTTGATATAGATTCTGGGAAGAACCGCTGTCATATGAGCTTTAGCTCAGTACTTAGAGCTCCAGTCTAGCAAATTGGAGGTCTTGGGTTCAACCAGGGGAAGACCATTTCTTTACTCCATTTTGTTTTTACAAGAAAGAGTTAAATTGTGATTAACACAGGGCTCGACACTCGCACTGGCCCGCTTGCCCAGGACCAGTGAAATTGCACTTGGGGCCAGCAAAAATGTATTAAAGTCATATTTTGGTGGCCCGATCGGGCAAGCAGATCTTCAACCCGACATTTTCATTGACAAAATAAGAAAATCTTGTTTTCTTTTATGTCATGCTTCATGATCTATATATATTTTGAATAGTAAAAAGTTTACTCTTGAAATAGAATTTTCGGGCCAGTAAATTTCATTTGGGGCCACCAGAAAAAGGGGGAGAAATTATTTCACTGGCCCGACCAGGTCACTGACAAAAAAATCTAAGTGTGGAGCCCTGATTTAAAACACATTATATCTAGATATGAGCATGCTAATCAAAACATGTTCAAGTTTTTATTTTGAATTGTACAAGTCAGTATACAACTACAAAGTTTAGCCATGCAAGGACATTGTATTGAAATCATTCCCTCGAGTCCTCGACTACCTTTGAAAGTCTTTATTAAAAAAATATATGTCTTATGTGGAAGACCTTTGACTAGGTTATTGTGTAGTTTTGAGATTCAGCCATTGAGAAAAATAATTGTATTTTGTATGCATAATATATATGTATCAAACCAGAGTATATTTATGACTAATTACATGTATTAAAGCAGATTTCTGGGATATGCATTTTCATTTTCAATCCATTCCTTACCCATTAGTCCCAGAGTATGAATTTCATTATTTCTTAAATAAGTCATTTTCATGTAGAAGTCAATTCACTACTCCAGTATAACAAATCAAGCAGTTTGCTAAATTTGAGCATTTTTGAATTCAATTAGTTTTACTGAACATTTTACCAAAATTGTGATATAATTGTGACATATGTGATATGTCTTCTTTTCTTTCTAAATTATTTGTTTTTATGAGATAATAATATTCAATTGGCTGTAAATTGACCGTTTTGTCAAGGTTTTGAATTTAATACCAACCCTGGGGTTGCTTCACTGCATGGAATCCATTTTTACATAAATTTACGTCCACCTACAAATTTATGTTCAACTTAGGATCTTTGTGAAACCTTTTGGTCTGAAATTTCATAAATGGTAATGAAAGTTATGCAAAACATTGTACATGTATGCCTAAAATGTGTGTGTATGTGTAAGCGTGTGTGTAACTGTTAATTTTGACTAATTGTATTGATGAATTCTACAAGTTTGCAAATCATTTTCAATTATATTAAAATGATGCACAATTACAAATTATGTGTAATTTCTATATCTTTTATTCAAAAGTGCATATTTATTGACTTAAACATACATTATCAACACCTCTATAAATGAAAGCAGCTTCAGATTTCAGGAAAAAATAATTGACAGAAGTTCAATGTATTGTACACTATGAGCACAAGAAATTTTACATTTTTATGATGAACAACATGTACACAATATTTTGAGAAAGTAGAGAATTCTGAGAGCAGATCTAGAAAATCAACTGAATAAATTGCCTTTTACTAGGCATTCTAGGAGCGGGATTTGCACTGCATAATTATGTCCCTTTAACCCTAACCAGGCCCCCCCCCCCCCCCGAGATCTCGGCCGTCGACCGCGCGGCCGCCACAAAATTTGGCACGCAGATAGCTTGCAACATAATCTACAAGATTGCGTTATTTTTTTGAAAATAATCAATTTTTAATAAATTATGCAAATTTATGCATAAATCCCCTTTTTGTCTGTAAATCACTGAATATTGATCAGAATATGCTAATTTTGTGCATAAATATTCTTTGACTTAATTAACAGGTTTTGAACATTAAATGGAATCAATGGAATAAATTATTGATCATTATCCAACCATTTTCAGCCCAAAATTAAATGATTGCAGTGATTAGAATGAAAAATAATGAAGGTTTTGTCTATTCTAGGAAATACACAAATCGCAAAATGTAGCGATTTTCGGGCCGACGCAGACTTACAAAACATAAAATAAAAATCATCACATTTGGTATCTTTTAAATGCCTGCTTGCTTATCTTTTCAATCCAAGCATGTTTGTAATTATGTAAGCAGGTTAAGTATGGTAGAGCTGAGAATAAAAAGTTTAAAAGATCCTCCCCCATATTCACCATTACTTACATACCAGGCTTTTGTAATTATTACAAGTGAGGTGTCATTGGAAAGATAGTCTTTTTAATGATACCATATTCAATAGTACCCATTCATTTTAAAGACAATAATCGTCAAAAGAACTTGAACCTTAGAATATGAGAGTCAAAACCTTCTAACTGAAAGGTTTGGGGCATTTTGCAACATTTCACTTCTGATTTTCCCCCATTCTCAAATATACAGTGCATACTCCAAATTCATAATGCCCTATCAAATTGAGTTTCCAAACTTTTTTTTGAGAGGTTTGGTTTATATATTAACAGATTATTTTCTTCAAGCTATTTGACATGATCATTACCACTTGCCTGGCAACCTGTTGTAAAATGTACAATTCATCAGTGTATTTTAAAATATATTCATTAGGCCTCTATTTGCTACATATGTCATATTACCAAACACATAAAAATACAAAGTGTTTAGTCGGAATTACTTAAAACCTCTTTACAAGAAGAACCATACAACCATACAAATTTCCTGGTAATATCGGGTACTCGGGGTTATAAAACAAAACAGAATATAAAGAGCTCGGAAAGGCAAATCACCTTGTTTAAAAAGATGGGTGTGTTTTTATTGGGGCTCTTTATAACGAGGTTCCAGTCCATACAAATTGCTTTTTTCTCAAGCTGGTACGAATGCAGAAAATTAAACATATTAGCATTCGTATAGGTTATAAAGCCTGCCCTATTTTTTCTTACTGTTTTATTTTTGTGTTAGTAGAAATTGCACTCTTCCAGGTTTATATGAATGACACTTATAATGAATAACCCTGACAAGCCATGACATGACATAATGATGTATTCTACAAAATAGTTACAGATAGACTATATACAAGGCAAGACTGAAAAAAAAAAAATACAGTATAATATCATGCATGACAAGCAGTTAAAATTATAAGTAAAATTATCTGTACAAAAGCTGCATATTCTGTATATGGCACTACAAATAGCTTTTTAAATAACATTTCAGGAATTGAAAATAAAACACAAAGACTAAAATGTCACAGCACGACACAAGAACCTACATTTATATTAATGGACAAAACTGGACTTCAAAGGCACACACTATCTGAAACGGAATACAGTCCTTAATTAGTCTGCCACAAGACACATTATTTAAATAGAGTGGATACAATGAAAGTGAAAAGGAACATGTAAATGCATCTCTGATGAAAGACATATGGTGTAAACATTTTAAAAGCATACTCAGATCCCCAATATATCCATATATGAAAGAATCATGCAAATCTTATAAAAAAACATTTTTAATTAAATTTTCAGTCAGCAGTTCATTGATATGAAGTTTTGAATGCTTGAACTAAAAATAAAAACTTTAAACATATATTACAGAAAAACACTATGACAAGACGTATGCATCATCTTAAAAGAAGAGCGTATTAGCAAAATGCACTACTTTGATAATTCTAATCATGATTTCAAATAACTAAATTATCAATAATTGTTTTAAATATTTAACATGTCCCATATTTGATTTTTGTAAACAAATAATGAGTAATGGAACGATCCCCCCAAATGAATTGCATAACCGCAGCACTACTATACATTTCTTGTGAAAACCAGCGTAGGCCAATCTACTAAGTAACCATACATGAAATATACAAATATTAATTCCATATTTTCTTTATATTTCCTCACTACAAAAATATTTATGTAATAACCTCAAATTTAGTATTATATTTTGATAAAATCTGTATCAAGTACAAACAAACATCTCACATGCATATGTAAGTGTCCACCATAGACCCCCGTTTGTTGTGTACACATACTGCATTGACAGACACAAAATGGGATAAATTGTTTAATTCGCAATTCTAAACAGATCTACTGACCTTACAAACAAGATAACAACGAACCAAGACTGGAGGATTCAAAGTACGACCCGGCCGTTATTCACAATGCGTAATTGTGTGCATACAATGGTGATAGACCAGTGACAAAGGTCAGATGTACATGTATGTGCACACACTTGGAAGGGCTTCCATGACACCACTACCTTTGAGCAGATAAGCTCATCAGCATATCTAAGTGCAAAAACGGGTACTTTTGAAAAACAAATACAGACTTTATTGAAGGTTCTAAATTTGAAATGTTTGTGTAGATCAATCATTTAGCATAATTAAAAGAAAAAGAAAAGCATAATTATATATTTTTTATTCGTCAGTACAGTCTTCTATTCATGCACAGGCACATATCTAATGAAAATATTTCTCTTTATGTACAATATAACAAATTTCATTCAATGACAATTCACTCATGTCTTAAAAGTGAAGTAATATAGAAAACAAATTTTCTGGAAAACATTACTTGAAATTACCTACTCACAAATCCATTTTTATTCTGAAATGTGTCTGCTTCTACTAGCTCCAGTACAATGAATTGCCTGGTATGGCTGTCCTGGTATTGCCTGGTATTGGCACGAATGCAAGCAATCCGATGCACAACTTGTGTTTATCTATAATGCCAAAATATTTGTGTTTTTTCCCGGAGGTGCCTATACAATTGTACATACTTAGAGACAGGAAACTTGTTTTCTCTGTAAGCGGCACAATAGGAGCAATTTTAAGGACAATTTGGGTGAATTTTACCCCCCAAATAAGCCATTATAACAAAGAAATATGATTTGTTTACTACATAAGATGTGTGTAAAATATAAATATACATTCATCATTGCATTATCAGTCAATTACTTATATCAATGTTTTCATATTAAATATAAGTTGTTGCATCATGGTAATTTCAACATCAAGCTTGTAGCTATGAGCAAATTGCATGCATTATTTGTGCAGTGAATGTCTTTTAATCTCTCACTGATATTGAGTAAACATAGTTTGAGAAAGTACAATTGAAAAGTCACTCTTTTCCAACATGACTGCTCTCCCTTTGTAAGGAAGACAATGTGAGCCATTCTTATGTACGGCTAATTCTACGGCAGGCCGTAGGGCGAGAATGTCTCAGTGTTCCGAGGATCGCTGGATACGAGAAAGTAGCAAATTTAGGAAACGACATTGCCTCAGAAAAATGGGCCTAGGATCCAAACACCTTACCCAAAATCAATGCTCATGGTATCATTTTGTTGGAAAAAGAATGTTCTACCTAATCAAACAAAAAACAATGACATTTGGTCGATGGTGTTGATGAAATTAACGATCGTAGGTGTTGCATCCTTTCTGGGCCACCCTGTATATTGCTTGACAGCTTGAAACAAGAGGAATGAATATAATTTACAAGTATTAACTGGTTGTTGAAGAGTTCAAATTCACATCAGTATTAATTAGAACTTGTATTCAAGTGGCATAATGAAAAACCTTTTAGGGGCTTTCAAGCAAGCCAAACAATGGAGCCCCCCCCCCCCCCCCCCCCACAAACAAGTATTTTCTCATAATGCAACTGACAAATTCAACTTATTTTCTACATCAAAATTAGAAATCCCACTGTTCTAAAAAAAAGGACTAATGGATCTGAACAGGGCCCTTATGACAACTCTCTCTGAATAAGGTAAGCACTTATGTTGACTTTGGAAGAAGACAGTGTAGTGGACGCTGTTGTGGACATTACACGCTGCTTCCTTCCAGCTGAGACAGCCGTTTCTCCAGCTGAAGCAAGCGAACCTCTTGATCGGAAACCATGTTCAGCAGCTGTTACAACAAAGAATGAGAAAAGGAGTTGGTTCAAATGGTCATCATCCAGTCACACAATCTATACAAAAGTTTGAGAATTGCCACAAATTCTATTATTTCACATGACGGAAGAACCATTCGATTTTGTGGATCCATTTGTCATTTTAGATTTTTAGTATTCAAAGGAAGATTTTGGAGATCTACTCTGCTACATTTGTTTTTGTTACAAATAAGAAAATGAGCTTAAAGTGATGCTTGTAAAGTGTCTAACTCCACGAAAATTACTTGGAGCTTCCTCGTTTCTCTTCTACCGTGTTGTTTAGCTTATGGTAAGAGAAGAATAAAATACGGTTAGATTTGTTCAAATGCCCCTTTAGTATGACGATATCTATCATTCAGCTCAAGAGCATTAATGAATGGTCATAAACGTCATACAGTAATTCGTTGTAAAAGCTGACACATATCTTCGCTTTTTTAACCAGGAAAGCAGTGTTCTTTTTCAATGAAACTTTCACACATCATTCGGACTTATCTTACAATGATTTTGGTACAGGATTGAAGTCTCAAATGTCATTTTGGGCAATATCTGACACTTTACAGGTGCACCTTTAACTTACCATACTAATGAATCATCACCAAGGGACATATCTGGACTTGACATTTGCGTTCTAGACAACAGCACACTCAGACATGAATTGTGAATTTGAACGAGTGAATGGGTAAATCAGAGAAAGTAGTAGAACTATATTTGGTTACCCCATTCACTCATTTCACAGATTGTCAATGAAACATTGGGTTGTGTGTGTGGAAGGTTCATGCAATATTTATTTTCAAATGATTTGCATGTACGTGTATGTATGATACTATTTGGTGCTCCTGACATGTGATAAACATCAGTTCTTCCAATGTAGTTCTCATATTGGAGTTATGATGCATGTCCTCAGGGAAGCATTAGTTCTCTCAGTATGAATCGCAGGTTCAAGGTGTGATTCAAGATATCTTAAGCATGATTTAAGTTAAAGGAGGGGGGAAATCCCGGCTTTGATTCAGGTTTATAGCTTTAAATATGTGCCTTTATTGATATACCACACTCTTTTTTTCAAAGAAATCCTTAAGTTGGGAAAAAAAGGTAAATTTCATGCAACTTTTTTGCTTTATTTCGCATCGGCGTTCCATGCTCCTAAAAAAAGTCATTTATAGCAGAGCGGGAATGTGCGCACGTGTCACCCGATTCATGACATCACATGCAGACCGCAACGCGAAGGAATGTGCATTGTTTACATGCAGAGCCTATGACTTGCTTGTAAAACAAACTCGTTTTTGCTTGTAAATTGAGGTTTTACTAAAAATGCTTAAGAATTGCTAAGAAATGAATTGTAGCAGGATGCAGCTACACATCTGAGTGTATATCGTCCATGATATAAACCTGAAAAAATGTTTGCAAATATTGAAACAAATGGAAATAATATCTCTGTGTCAACGTGAGTATTGCACTCAGCGTGTACGTCTATGACCGAGCTAAACTGCGATTGCCTGCAGGTGACGTCACAAAGATGACGTAATTTTTTGTTCGCCCGGGACTCAGTTTTTTTACGGGGGTTCCGAAAGTGAATTTACAAGTTGATTTTTTTTATTTTACCGGGTTTTCCCACGAGGAAAATATGTTTGTATTAGTAATCTTCATGAAAATCTACCTTAGATACAGTAAAACCCAATTTTGAGGCAGTTTTCTTGTCACCATACCTTTAAATAACAGATATAGTTTCTATTTATATGGCACATAATATGAAAAAGTCCAGTCTCGTAGCCCATCATAATTTAATCATTCAGAAGATGCTTACCTTGTGGTTGTCATTTTCGAGGTGTGCTACTTTGTCTCTGAGAGTCTCCAGCTCTCCATCCCGAGCCATGCCCATCTTGAAGGAGTCTCCTGACTGTGAGAGGGCAGCAAAGCTCAGAGGGGGCACAAAGTGTGGCCTGTGGAAGCCGCTGTCTGAGCAGCCAGTCTTGAGCCCCTCAGCCTCGGCAAGGGCCTCCACTGCAGAGGTATTCTTGGTGCTGGAAGATTGGGGGCCCTGGGGTTCCTGGGGGCCTTGAGGGTCAGTGGACAGGGAGGCAGAGTCACTGCTACCATGGGAAGACTCTAGTCGTGATGGCATGGGAATGAACTCAGCCTGCTCCAACTCCTGATCAAACAAATATCATATTGATTCACAATTAGTAAAACATTTGTGTATAAAACACATATTGATACAAATTTGTAAAAAAAAGCTTGTTGCTTTGTTTTTACTAAAGCTTGCCAACTTGAAAATCGGAACCTTTCACAACGTTCCTGTGAATCAGACTATTTTATTTGCTTGAAAATTATATCGCCTTTTTGTGCCAAATGGAAGGCTTATATTGAAATATTGAAGTCTGGTCTACCTTCTATTATCTGTCCCCCTAAATTGTGTACTTAAAGGGATAGTTGAGTTCTGGTAAAGAGAGTACAGTTTTGGTCAAACTGAATTTTAGTAAGCAAAACCTGCACCATTACATTACAAACTAACGGTAATAGTTATAACTCCACCATGCTCGAAAGGAATACAAAATCACAAAAGGGCCTGTTATCATTAAAAAGGAGCCGTTAAAACTCAAGAGGGCGCTCTCTAAACACTCATCGGTTTCAGTCATTTGAAATAGAATATTGTACATTGAATGTTTTGTTGAAACGGTGATTAGATAGAGAGATAATCAACAACTATCTAAAAACCTCTTTTGTAAATTTTTGAAAAGAGGAAGCATTAAAAACTAGATGGATCTTCGACTGCATGCAGTCGAAAATTATGCCTCCGCTATGACGCAATTTTAATATTAAAGGCATATATGCGTGGGTTATAATGGGTAGTCAGCAAATTCCAACTCGACTCCACCGTAATCTCTCGAGGTAAACGATCGAAGAGCGGTACTTCGAAATATCTGAACACGGGCCTTCTTATGAAATTGCATGCAGCAAACAGCTGGTATCTGTATACCGAGCGAATTTCTTTAGCTGTCACCTAAGGCATCAAACAGCGGCACTTTGAAGTCGGTGCGGTTAAGCGTGTTACGTGATATTTTCGCTCGTAAACATCTAGTACAAACATTCCGAACGCGACTATTTTTGATGCGTTTTTGACTCGGGTATTCAGAAGTGGGACAGTTTGCGATCGCTACTTATAACTGAGCCAATGGGGATTACGTACCGTGCGTAAAAGTGCGCAAGATGGATCCACGCGTCTAATATACCGGTCTGAATTCCCTTAAAGCCCAAATTAACATGCACTGAATTAATTTTTTAATATATTTTTCATATATTTTGAGCCCTGTGACCTTGACAATATGACCCCAAACTTTGATGGCTACATTGGCTTCCTAAGAAACATTTAGTTCTTGAGATTTTGCCATTACAAGCTTTTTTACATGTATAATGAGTCCTATGACCTTGACCTTTAACCTCATGACCCCCAAATCTACTCAGATCATTGCCACCCCGATATGTACACTCATACAAAGTTTGAAATTAATCAATCAACCGGTTCGTGAGAACGATGCATTATTACACATATATTGAGTCCTGTGACCTTGACCTTTGACCTCATGACCCCAAAATGTTAACAGATCATTGGCACCCCAAAATACATACATGAACCAAGTTTGGTGAGAATCCGTCAATCCGTTCTTGAGATAACGCGATCCCGAGCACGGGACGTACGGACGTACGTGACGTACGGGAGATTTCAATCTCATCAGCACAAGTCCAACCAAACAGTCATATAAGCATTTACAGTAGAACTACTTTATGAGGTTCTTGGGACCATACAAATTAACTTATTATTACAGGTATCTGTTTATATCAAGGTAACAAATCTCAAAGTTTGGACCAGCAAAATAACCTTATTAAACTAGATGGATCTTCGACTGCGCGCAGTCGAAAATGATGCCTCCGCCATTACGCAATTTATTTATGTCAAGCCCAAATCAACATGTACACAGAATTAATTCTGTCAACTCAATTTTGATGGTACTCTGTCTTTTAGATCTTGACGTATCACAATTATGAGCTATAAGTGACCTTGACCTTTGCCCTCATGACCCCAAAATCTAATGACTACAATTGTTCCCTATTATACATTCAGGTATCAAGTTGGATTGAAATCTGATATTCAGTTCTTGAGATTTCCAATCTCAAGCTACTTTTACATATAATGAGCCCTGTGACATTTGACCTTTGACCTCATGACCCCCAAAATCTAATCAGTTCATTGGCTCTCCAAGGAACATACATGTACCAAGTTTGGTCAGAATCTGTCAATCCCTTCTTGAGATAACGCGATCACGAGCTATTTTTGCAATATAATGAGCTCTGTGACCTTTGACCTTTGACCTCATGACCCCAAAATCTAATCAGATCATCGGCCTCCCAAGATACATACATGTACCAAGTTCGGTCAGAATCAGTCAATCCGTTCTTGAGATAACGCGATCACGAGCTATTTTTGCAATATAATGAGCTCTGTGACCTTTGACCTTTGACCTCATGACCCCAAAATTTAATCAGATCATTGGCCCCCCAAGATACATATATGACCCAAGTTTGGTGAAAATCTGTCAATCGGTTCTTGAGATAACGCGATCACGAGCTATTTTTGCATATATAATGAGCTCTGTGACCTTTGACCTTTGACCTCATGACCCCAAAATCTAATCAGATCATTGGCCCCCCAAGATACATACATGACCCAAGTTTGGTGAAAATCCGTTAATCGGTTCTTGAGATAACGCGATCACGAGAACGGGACGTACGTACGGACGTACGGACGTACGGACGGACGGACAACCCGAAAACATAATGCCTCCGGCTACTTCGTTGCGGAGGCATAAAAAGGGTTTGGTTATATGTCAGCTCTCTTTATACAATGTTCCTCTGGGCCCTTCTGCCCCTTTTCCGTTATTTATGTCTCACATGTATTTGACAGATATTATGTAACATATTAGAGTGACTACTTACATCCAGCAGCCATGGTGGCATGGTGCTGTCCTCTAGACCATTCACCTCCTCACCACCACTCTCCTCTCTGGTCTTGATATTCTGGGACTGGTAGTCCACGTCTGTCTCTCTCGTATCGCTGCTCAAGTCTCTGGTGTGGATTCCTTCATCCTCGGATCCATCAGCAGCCATGGATGAAGCATCCTTCTCCGACAGTTCTTTCTTCTTGCTGTTCTGTGCTTCTGCTGGCTCATCCGTCTGGTTCTTGTCAGACACTTGGTCATAGCTCCCAGTGAATACACTATCCTCATTCACCTGGATACTTACTGCTGTATATAATAAACACATACTTGTAAAGAAATACTTTCAAAGCAACATTTCTCATGGACCATTCATACTTCTTACTATTCTCTACTGCCCTTTCTAAAATACAAAGAAATAATCGATTCATATAGCAATAGAAGACAGGGGAAATAAGGTACATACATGTACATGTATTTTTCCCTTCACTGTGTGCATCTATTTGATCATTTAAAAAATCCTTAATTTATTTTTTTGTCAAGAACTGCAGTTTTGCAGAAGGATTCATTATTCTGAACCAGAGTCTCAACATTGATACAAATTTGGTTCATTATTTATTCAGGAAATCAGCAAAGTCTAGACAAGGAGTTCAGCAAGGATAAAAGCTTTACGAGCACCCACAATCAAATCATGGACTTACCTTTTAAACTAGATGTGCTATCTATCCGTGGTGAGCGGAAAGTCTTGTTTTTGATGAATTTCTCTGTAGATGAAAGCAAAAATCTGAAATGTTTGGACTACTATGTCATTAAAAAAATGAATATCTTCAGCAAATTGATTGTTTTAATCCCAATAATACAACACCTTTACACAGGATGTATGTTAATGCAATAAATTTCTACCCCCCCCCCCCCCCCCCCACCCCCTCAGAGAACTAGAAACAATAAACAACATAGAGACTGCCTTTGCCCATAGAAATTAGTGTTGTTTACCCAGGGTAGTCTCTTTAGTACTTGTATATCGCTCTCACAGAGGACCCTGTGTATGATATCATACCTCAGTCATTGGTTACACGTCCACAAGCAATACAGCACATAATATGCACTCTCTCCACTCCCTAGGGAGCATTCCAGTCAGAGCTACTTTTGAAGTACACATACCCTCAACACCTACAGAGTTAACCACCTGGATGGAGAGTAGCAAAGTGGATTAATTAAGTGTCTTGCGGAAGAGCTGAAGATGCCGGATACAGTGGGATTCAGAACCGCCACCCTCATGATGTAAGACAAGAGCTTAATTACACACTACATGACAAAGTCCTCATATTCAATTAAAAGTCTATTAGTTACTGTCTTAGAACAAGCATCCAACAAAGATATGGACATGTTGGTTACATCCTAATATGGTTATTTGGCTCCTTTCTCTGTTTACAAATAATATTGTAACTTATATTATAGGAGAGGATTTGGAGCTGTCAGTAGGGGGCAATTTGGCTAACAAGTGGCTATGTTTTGCTTACCTACTATGATGATGGTATGCCAATGTCTACAAGACAGCCCAGAAACCATGTGGAGTGAACCAAACACTGGTCTGGGAGTTGGTACAGCTGTCTTCTTCCTCAGAGGGCTGGACGTTGTGTCACCTTGTCCTAGGCGACCACTATCCACATGCCCAAACGAGAAGATCTGATTTTCTGCATTGATAGAACAAAAGGAAGAGACCCCTTCCAAGTGCAAAGGATTGCAACTGATACAGTCAGGACACACAATTACAGACAATATGTCAACCAGATGTCTTTACAAAAGATTGGTGGTGTTTCAATATGATGAGCGGGCTTTCTAGCGCACACCTATCATATTGCATGCATATCTTCAGAATTCACTCAAACTGCTGTTATGGCAACAAATCTCGATTTCTTTGCAGGCAAGAAGTACACAGCATTAGATGAATATAAAAACATACATGTCCTACCTCAAGCATCAATCTTCAATTTTCGCTTTAATAATACTTTATCAACATATATATGCACAATATGATAATAGGCAGGCAAATCCTTTGAGCAAGTCTTCTCACCTGTTGTTGCAATGATTGTGAAGCCATCCCCACAGCTGGCCATCAGAACATGTTTGCCAGTGAGTTCACCTTTGACCTCACACACCCCTGACCTTCCCTTGCAGTCTCCTACACCAAGCTGACCATACTGGTTGGAGCCAAACGTGATTAGCCGCCCAAAACCTGCAAGCAACAAACATCTCAACTTTAATATCATTTGACTTATGGTACAAACAAATGATGAGGGTGATGATGATGATGATGATGATGATGATGATGATGATGATGATGATGATGATGATGATGATGATGATGATGATGATGGTGGTGACTTATGGCACAAACAAATGTTTTAGATAATATACTGATGTTGATGATGATGATAATGCTGAGGACAATGACAATTATAATCCTTCATTCACTAAGTGCACATCTCGGCCTACAGATGGCAGCGCCACACCAGATAAAATTATTACTATCACCACATCCATTGGTAATGTGCACCCTATTGAGCATACATCCACAAAGAAAGAAGCAGAAAGCCCATCAGACTAATTCACAAATGACCATAACAAATGTCATACATCTCCCTGTATCTTGCCACATGTCATAATAAAGTGATGATTTGACTTACTATCAATGGCAGCAGAATGTGTGTGTCCAGCAGAGATGGCTCTGACGGTGTATCTATTCAGTGGTTTCACCAGGGTGGGCACGTCCTTGCACGGGATATCGTAACACTCCTATTCAAGCAAAAAACAAACATATCTTACATCTTACAATCTGTACACATATTTAGATTACAGGAACCAATGGTCAGATTTGTTTTTATTATTTCAATGTTTTTTTTACATCTAGCTATTTTTTTAAATATAAGTTAAATAGAACATATTTCATTGATTTAGAAATCAAAAGTTGTCAAGTACGATTTAGTGAAAAATAATTTCAACAGACTGGACACAATTGAAGTTGGCAAAGGCCATAAAGAGCTTCATGGGTGAACTGGTGATCCTGCATGACCCTCAATCAGTTGGAAGTTATGCAACACATCAATGAAAGTGCGAGTACAGCTCATCAATAACCTAAAAGGGGACCACCACGCAAACAACACAGGGTTATATATTTTGGTAGCATTGGTTGATATTAAATAGATGTCCAACACTTTGCAAAGGGTTGTGTTATTCATTAACAAATTTGGCCCCCCCCCCCCCCCTCAGATCTTGGCCATTTATCGACCGATTTTGACCAAACTTGGCGTGTCTGTGTCCCATCATGTATTTTACAAGAATGCATAGTCAAATTTATATATCTATTGTTATTCTTAATTTTTGTCTAATTTGCAAATATGCAAATTTTTTCAATTCTCATTTTTCCCAGTTTTCCCCGCATTTATGCAGGAAATGCAATAAAATTTGGCATGTTTGTAGCTTGTAATATAATCTAAAAGATAGCTTAGTCAAATTAATGACATGTATTGAAATTCCATATTTATAATTGTAATTAATTATGCAAATATGCAAATTTTTCTTGAAATTTGGAATTCTTATGTATTTCTTTGTATTCAATTTCTTATGTATTTCTTTGTTTTTAAATCTTTTGTTTTTTATTGTTTTGATATCTAGAATAGTTGATGATGACCAACAGGGATGTTATCTGAGGAAAAACAGAAAAAAAACGTTCTTCTGACAACACTTCTTGTAAAACCCGTACATTGTAATTTGTACACACAAGATCATTGGAAACCACCATTTTTTGTGATGTTGGTCACGAATATGTGCTATATCTCTGCAACCGTACCCCCGATTTTCACAAATAGGGTCTTAAAATGTGCGCAAGATGTCAAAGAAAAAAGTTGTGGAATTTCAGCGTTGAAAAATTATCGCAAAAAATGTCGAGGGGGGGGGGGGCTAATTTAGCCCCCCCCCCCCCCCCCCCGGCTATTGAGGGTTAAACCTTATCCTCACATTGCCATGTCAACAGAGTTACAATCTTACCTTGACAATTCTCTTCTTGAGACCAGCTGTGACTGTATTGAAGCCCAGTCTGTTATGCTCATTGCTGCCACATGCATACACTTTGCCATCAGTGGTGACAAAGAAGGAGCCTTCTGAACCTGCGCACACTGACTTGATCACTTTCTTACCGGGAAATGTCACCTGCAATGGACACAAATCATATATGCACAATGTATGAGATACATTTGGTCAGTTTCCCCTATGCTTGAATTTTCTTTATAACCAAATTCAGGTGAAGCTATTAAAAAGCCACTGCACTATTTCTTTTCTCTGCTGGCCTGTTTGGGCATGTAAAATCAACATTTTCAAATTGCACTTGCCTGAACAGAAAATGTACTTGATCGTTTACGTCTAGATAAGATTTACACTCAAAGTTCAACAGATAATGTATGTGAGTTGCCTGATCGAACAACTAAACTAGACAACTTATGAAATGTGAATTGCCCACATCAACTTTGACTTGCCCCAGGCAATCAGTGTTGAGCCCTGTATAATGCTCAATGCTGATTGGTTATAGCCTAGTCATTACAATAAGTGGGCATTTACAAACAACTGGAAAAGTTTAATGAAACAGGCCCTGGAGATGAGGTTTGTTCCGTGGTTTACTGTATGGTACTGTATAGTATTTTCCCATGTAGGGTTGGTTGCCTGTTTCTCCAATAACTTCCTGTATAATGGATATTACAAAACATTTTAAATAATCTCAACAATTTGAAGACATATCATAAAACATATATGTAATATAAAATTAAAAAGAAATCCTGTTTTAGCAGCTAAATCTATAAATTTCATAGCAGACAGTATTTTAACAAATATTAAATTTTGTCTTTGAAGCCTTCAGGAGTATCTACGATTTACCAATCATCTGAACAGTTTCCAGCAGCTAGATGGGGATGAATATAACACCCATATAATAGACCGGGGGCCCAGAGCATTTAATCAGCTGAAGAGAGACAAAAGGTTTGATGGTCTCATCATTTTAGAATGTGGCCATGGGTCAATGAAATGAATTGCTGCCGGGTCACATCCTGTACCGTAAGCCTAGGGGGCCCAAAAAGGAGGGCCAACAAATACATTTATTCAGCTGAACACCGACATGGACAAAAGTTGGTGGATATCGTACCTTGGGGGGTACCTATTATGAAAACAGCAATGCCAGCAATTTTATCCTGTACGGGGCCCTAGACAGCAACTCTAAAGTGCCCCACCCACGTGGTTTTATTCAGCTGAAATGAGACATGGCTAATTTCTTTTACAATGGAAGTATTACACAACAGAGATAACCGAAACACCAATGACAGCAATTTTATCCTGTACCGGGGGTCAGACAGCAGCCTTGAAGGGCGAACGGAAAGGGACCGGCGGTCAGGTTATCGTCCCAGAATGCAATTTAGTGCCGCGCGACGCCGCGGCGCACGGATACACGACTCTATGTTTTCGTATCGCTCGTTCGCGTGAGCGGAGTAATGAGTGCGAGTTTCTTGCAAGCGTCGCCTGTTCGCTGTGTATTTCCCGCAAAATTGGCGTTTTAGGAACAAATCGCGCTGCTATAGTGTCGTGGTCCGTCCAAATTCTGGGTTATTTTGCGAAATTTGGCTATGTATTAATCAATGTTTTGTTTGAAGGTGGACTAAAACTGTCTAAGTAAAAACCCATATATATCAATTTGTTCATTATGGGGGATTTTGTATCATTTTAACAGTGAGAATCAAGGTTTTTGAATGCAATTACGTCAGGTTCCGTGCGTGTAGGTGAGGGGCAGGTTTCAGTTTTTCAAATTTACGATTGAAGTATTTAGATGTCAAATTATCCACTGGATCGTCAGAACTGTGTACAAAGTGAGTTCAATGAGTAAGGGAATACCACTTTCCATTTTTCTCATTACTCGACCATATAATGTTCATTTAACTTGAAATGTTCGCACAACGCCCATGGACATATCGGATAAAAACAATAATTGTATCAACCACTCAACACTTTTTGCACATGTCAACTGTTACTAGATATATTCAATGATCTCTTGACATCTCGCAGTGGGGAGGATAAGATGGAAGATGACCCCCCCCCCCGCCCCCCCCCCAAAAAAAAAAAAAATCACTGTCAAGTGTTATAGTGTGTGTATTTACATCATAATGGTATTCATTTCTAATATGGTAAATGTTTTTTATCATAGACATGAGAGTGAACAATTTACAAACTTTGTCTAAAATGACTACTTTATAAGGTTAACTTACATGTCCATAATTATACACCTGAAGGAACTTCAGCTTCAAGAAGGTCACCGTACAATAGAAAGATACAAAACTGATTAACTTTGATTTGAATATCAATTTGATAAATTGATCTTACAGGAACATATGGACTGAAAAGAACATAAATCTAAAATGAACATTGTACACATGAAAGTAATACAATCAACATTTATAGTTCTTTTACATTGGAAGAACATAACGTCTTGAATATCCCCACAATAACTTGGACTTATAGGTCAGTGTGCAAAGCTAGGTCCTTATTATGCACGTTGAAAGAAGATCCAAGAAGGTTACAGCAGTCGAAACATTTATGAGTTATACGTAAACTCGAATACCTGGTAAGTATTATTACAGATTTTCGGGCAGATATTCAAGATAAAGTTTGTTTATTTCATTATTTGTATGCCTATGTTCCTTTTAAATTGATGTTCCTTCCAGTTTATAATTTAAAGTTTATGTTATCGCGTTCATAATTGAGAAAAGGTCTGTAATTTTCTTTCAAATATACAGAGTGTCCCAGAAAAAACGAAACCGGATTTCATGGCAGAAATTGTATGTCATAATGAATAATTTCTTTGATAAGATATGTATGAAAGGCTCTGTTGTTTCTCCTTTCATTTGATGCACAACTCATGTCACATAATTCACGCATGTCTGAATTAAAACAATGGAAATGGAAAAGATAAATATATTAATTGTTATCAGGTTATGCGATGTTTGTCCTTTAAAAACAAATATTTTGTTTACTACCCTAAAAATGTATCTTAACGTGCAATTTCTGCGTGCAAAAGGAATTTTGGTAACACCAATTTCCATTGTTCTATTTCAGTAATGCGTGAATGATGTGCCATAAGTTGCACATCAAATTAAAGTGGGGAAATACCTGGGGTGGGGCACTCTCATACTCATGTGCAACCCACCCGTGTCTATCAACCTCTGAAATGGACCCTTGTGGGTAAAAGTGGCGTATCGCACCTTTTTAAAGTTAGACCATAATGGGCAAAAGTGGCACATCGCACCTTTTTCAAATGGACCCTATGGGCAAAAATGGCATATCCCACCTTTTTAAAATGGACCCTAATGGCGTATCCATTTCACATGCACGCATAATCCTACAGCCACTCCGTAGAAATATAAATCGTAGAAAACCTAGTAGCTGAAAAGGTACCCTTTTGTAGGTTTTAGTGCGATCACATGAAAAACACCCCTTTGAAAACGCTCGTCCGCGTATAACTAAAAATGATACCCCTTTGTCACTTTATTTGGACGCGGGTGCATAGTCAGTCATGTCGGGAGTGACCCCCCCCCCCCCCCCTCCCCCCCCCCCCCTCCGCCGGGAGAAACAGAGCTTTTCATTCATGTATATATTATCAAAGAAATTATTCATTTTGACATAAATTTTCTGCCGTGAAATCCTGTTTGGTTTTATCTGGGACACACTGTATAAAGAATTTGATTTGCATAATCACATGTAAGGTATTTGAGTTATTTACCGTTTGCATATTGACCTGTGGGACCTATATTATCATATCAATCTGGCAAAGTCCAAATTATCCAGTGGATATTCCAATCAAAGTTTGTCAATTGTATTACGTTCATGTTAACGATGTTCATTTTAGATTTATGTTCTTTTCAGTCCATACAAAACTTAATATGCATAATATGTTCCTGTAAGTTCAGTTAATCGAGTTGATATTCAAAACAAAGTTAAAGGGATTGTTGGGTATTGGTCAAACTTAACTTTAGTAACCAAAACCAGCACCATTACAGGGGCGGATCTAGCTTTTTGCTAAGGGGGGGGGGGGTTGACCCAATGACGATGCGGAGCATCGTCCACGAGCCGCGAAGCGGCGAATTTTTTTTGCTATATTGAACCGCCGTAAGTGATTTTTGTTAACTTTTTTCACTTATAGCCGCGAAGCGGCAAATTTATTTGCTATTTTAAACCCCCGTAAGTGATTTTTGTTCACTTTTTTCACTGATAGCCGCGAAGCGGCGAATTTTTTGGCTATTTTGAACCCCCGTAAGTGATTTTTTTGTCACTTTTTTCACTGATACATTTTCACTTGGCAGCCCAAGGGGGGGGTTAAACCCCCCCCCCCCGTAGATCCGCGCCTGCATTACGGTACAAAGTAATAGTTATAATTTCACCATGCTCGAAAAGTATACACAATTACAAACGATTAAGTAAAACCCCTGTTATCATTCAAAAAGAGCCGTTACAACTCATAGCGTGCTATTTTTTCATACAAAATTGTGCATTTAATGTTTGTTAAAATAACGATTCAATAGAGATATATCATCAACGACTTTTTAAGAACATATTCAGATTTTTGTCAAAGTAGTCTTCGAGCATTCTAAAAAGTCTACATATCGCCCATGTAATTCCCATTGAAGAATCTTTTGAATAAAAACATGGATATTTCAGCCGTTTCTGAACCGATCATCAAATAAAGCTTATTCTGTTATTAAAATTGTATGTTTTTTTCGAATTTGACAGTCAGTTTTATATTATCTCACACAAAAAATCGGGGGGGGGGGGGGGCACTTGGGAAAAACCAATACTCAACGGTACCTTGTTGTCTTATTCTACGGTGACCTTTTTGAAGCTGAAGTTCCTTCAGGTGCATACAAACGTTCATTTGCATACTTATGGACCTGTAAGTTCACCTTATGAAGACAATTTTAGACAAAGTTTGTAAATTGTTCACTCTCATGTCTATGATAATATAAACAAAACATTTATCATATTAGTCTATGAATACATGTATTACTGAGATTCCCATATGATATACATACGGACACTTAACAGTTAAAACGGTTGGGGAGGGGTCATCTCAACCATCCCATTGCGAGATGTCAAGGGATCATTGAATGGATCTAGTAACAGTTAACATGTTCAAAAAGTGTTGAGTGGTTGATACAATTATTGTTTTTATCCGATATGTCCATGGGCGTTGTGTGAACATTTCAAGTTAAATGAACATTATATGGTCGAGTAATGAGAAAAATGGAAAGTGGTATTCCCTAACTCATTGAACTCACTTTGTACACAGTTCTGACGATCCAGTGGATAATTTGACATCTAAATACTTCAATCGTAAATTTGAAAAACTGAAACCTGCCCCTCACCTACACGCACGGAACCTGACGTAATTGCATTCAAAAACCTTGATTCTCACTGTTAAAATGATACAAAATCCCCCATAATGAACAAATTGATATATATGGGTTTTTACTTAGACAGTTTTAGTCCACCTTCAAACAAAACATTGATTAATACATAGCCAAATTTCGCAAAATAACCCAGAATTTGGACGGACCACGACACTATAGCAGCGCGATTTGTTCCTAAAACGCCAATTTTGCGGGAAATACACAGCGAACAGGCGAGGCTTGCAAGAAACTCGCACTCATTACTCCGCTCACGCGAACGAGCGATACGAAAACATAGAGTCGTGTATCGGTGCGCCGCGGCGTCGCGCGGCACTAAATTGCATTCTGGGACGATAACCTGACCGCCGGTCCGTTTCCGTTCGCCCTTCAAGGATGCTGTCTGACCCCCGGTACAGGATAACATTGCTGTCATTGGTGTTTCGGTTATCTCTGTTGTATAATACTTCCATTGTAAAATAAATTAGCCATGTCTCATTTCAGCTGAATAAAACCACGTGGGTGGGGCACTTTAGAGTTGCTGTCTAGGGCCCCGTACAGGATAAAATTGCTGGCATTGCTGTTTTCATAATAGGTACCCCCTAAGGTATGATATCCACCAACTTTTGTCCATGTCGGTGTTCAGCTGAATAAATGTATTTTTTGGCCCTCCTTTTTGGGCCCCCTAGGCTTACGGTACAGGATGTGACCCGGCAGCAATTCATTTCATTGACCCATGGCCACATTCTAAAATGATGAGACCATCAAACCTTTTGTCTCTCTTCAGCTGATTAAATGCTCTGGGCCCCCGGTCTATAACCTTTCAGATCAAACAACCCGATACTTTGGATACTACGAATACAAAAGTTTAGAGATTAAAGAAATTTACCTTTTGTGGGGATCTGTAATCATCCTCATTACCTAACCCAAGGCGACCTACAAATAAAGAAGAAAGTTATACTCAACATCATTCAATACAATAAATCAATGATCCTTTTGAAGCAGTGTCATAATATAATTTAGAGAAATAATTTCTTTCACGCATTTATCGTATCAAAGAACAGTTTTAAACATTTTTTCACTAGCTTTGTTCAGATTCTAACACACTGCAACTGTATATTATGGGTGGTATTCTAATATTTGTCCTAAATATCTTCCTAAGTTCTTGCCTAAGTCAGGAAGTTAGGAAGTGCAAAATTGGTATTCCAATATGTTGACTTAGGAAGATCTTCATGCAAATTAGTAAGCTTTTGGCCACGCCCACAAAGCAGCTGTGAGCCAATGACTGAAGTTGTTCCATTTACAAGCATCCAATCAGAAAGGAGAGGGAAGCCATAGAAACTATCATTAAAGACACTTTGCGTAAAAGCTGAGCAAATGCGCTTGCTGTATTGTCTTTGATCTGCGCCATGAATGTGCAGTGCGCGCTTATTTATTTGCGCTTTATAATGGCCACTGATTTTGTAGGTCACTGCTATGTTTTGTACACAACAAATGGGAGATAGGAAATGGGTCAGGCTGTCCAAGAAACTTTCCTAGAAATTCCTTCCTAAGTACATTTTAGAATACCACTTCTTCCTAAGTCGCTAATTTGCATAAATTTGCAAGTTTTTGCCTAAAAAGTTAGGAAGAGACTTAGGAAGATATTCAGGAAGAATATTGGAACACCACTTAGGACAAAATCATGACTTAGGACAAATTTTAGAATACCACCATATAAGCACACATCTGAAGTCAAGAACCCACTCAACTGGCAGGAGCTTCAATCATACTGCGGTCACTGTGTGGAACAGCCTGCCAGAGAACATAGTTGGTGTGATCAACGAAAATGGAGTTCAATCCTTCAAGAAACATGTACACAAGCACCTTTTGCAGAAGACGTCTAGTATGTGAGGGCATTCTGAAATCTTAAGCTGCTGTGAACCATTGATTGGCCTCTGAGGATGTCTTTTATAGTGCTCTTTAGCCTATATTTGAGTTTGATTCATATCTCGCCTTATGGGCTATTGTTCACTATAGCATATTATTAAAAAAAGAAAAGACAACTGATCTCACCAAATTCTCCACACCCCCAGGAGAAGACTTCTCTGTTGTGAGTGAGAGCAAGGATGTGGTTGTCCCCACAGGAGATCTGATCCACTGGCTTCTCATCGAAGAAAGACACCATCATTGGGCTTACTGCCTGCTCCTCATCATCCTCCTTGTCATCCTCCCCTTCATAGTCCTCTCCTCTCCCCAGGCAACCATAGTAGTCTGACCCAAAGCAGTACAACTTCCCTTCATCTGTAACAATGATGTGAACTTCAATTAGTCTAGAGCAGCAGCTCATCATCATCTCATCCCATAGTCCTCCCCTCTCCCACAGCACTAAGAATAACACCTCCCCTACATCAGGACATTTCACAAAAACTTACATTGTCCCATAAAAGACCATGTCAGGACATTTCAACTGGCTTTAGTCTTACTGAAGACATGAGCCTGTGATACATCTGGCTTTTTATTGTCTAACTCAGACATATGTTGGAGTTTTAACAATTATTTTGTGCTTCCCAGCTTGTCAGCTTACCAGTAAAAAAAACACCATGGGGCTTTCGGGCGATTTTGACCCAGAAATGCGCATGAAAAGGCCCTTCAAACTTGTGGAAGAACCCGAGTAAATTGTAATAGAAATAATTTGTTATGGCTTGTTTTTTAATGTAGCTTTCCTTTGAGCTTACCTGTGACGCATGCTGTGATCTCCTCTCCACATGCCACAGCCTTGACTGGAATGCCCTGCAGTTTCTCCACCTTCTTGGGCGTCTTGTAGCAGGCTGTGTCTCCATGGCCTAGCTGACCCACCAGCTCCTGTCCGCCATGCACATTCTGAAAGACACAGCCATATTCAAGTGACCCATTATTAACTTCATGAGATTTTGCCATAAGTGGTATCTGAGACTTCAATCATATACCAATATCATTGAAAGAGTCTTCTGAATGGTGTGTGATAGTTTCAAAGAAAAAAAACGCTGTTTATCAAGTGAAAAAAGTGAACATTTATGTCAGGTTTTATTACCTACAGCTCATTGATTTTGACTTCAAAACAATGAAATACAATCAAATGAACAAAGCATTACAGGAAAGTATGCAGAAACAGATGCATGCCCGAAACAACCACAGGTGATTTTGTTGTATAAGAAGCTCAGATGTACAACTCTCATCCATTCCTGCAGGTTCCTTACAATAATATTTTGCAAGATTTTTTTTAAAGGATAACCCACAAGAAATTTGATCACAAAGGTATCTAGGTAAGGAAATGTTATAGAAAATGGCTAACTCACACCGGCTTGGCTGCACTCGCTGATATAATGAGGCAGAAGGGAAGAGTTTATAATTAATTGACCGACGTGTATGTGTCATCTTTCTACATATTGCTATTGCATGTTTGTTTTTTTATCAAGCCCAAATAACATGCACTAAAGAAATTCTTTACCATAAATTTTGATAGTAATCCCTTCAACTAGATCTAGAGATATCACAATTACAAGCTATTTTTGCTCATATATGAGCCGTGGGCGTAGGAGCACATTTTTCTCAGGGGGGGGGGGGGGGGGGGGGGGGGGCTGAAGTCTTTTGCCTGAATAATCATACATCATATTTAATACAGTAAGTACATACAGTAAGTTTGATGGTAATTTGTCAACCGGTTCTTGAAATATCGCAATTACGGGCTACTTTTGAATATATAATGTGCCCTGTGACCTTGACCTTTGACTTCTTGCCCCCAAAATCTGACAATTTAATTGGCTTCCCAAGATACATACAGGTACTAAGTTACATAAATGGTAGTTTGTCTGCCAGTGCTTGAAATATTGCAAATACAAGCTATTTTTGCATATAAGATGAGCACTATAACCTTGACCTTTGACCTCATAACCCCCAAAAATCTAATCAGATCATTGTCACCCCAATATGTACACTAGTACCAAGTTTCAAATTGATCCATCAACCGGTTCTCAAGATATTGCGAGAACGAATTTACGACGACGGACGGACAGACAACCAGAAAACATAATGCCTCCAGCCACTTCATTGGTGGAGGCATAAAAAGAGGATAAAAAAACAGAAATGTTCAATGTTCATGCGGTCTCGGTTGAATAGCCCACAAGCCGAAAGTGATGTTGAATAAGCCAATTACAGAGCTAGAATGTTTTAAATCAAAGTAATTTTTTGACATCTTGTGATAATTCGCTAGCTCCTGACTGTTCTAAAAAATGAAAGAATATATGAATGGTGTACAATCTGAGACAAAACTTTGCCCTTTCCAATTATGTAAAAAGTAATGAGACGCGTGCACATTCAATATATTATTTTATAAAGTGAATATGAATACAATTTTTGTTTTATTATCATATTTTTAACCTTAAATTTCACCCTTTTATCTACCTCAGATTGAAACAAAACAAATCATAAAATAAACTTGTGAATAAGGCGTTGTATAAATGCCTTTCGTTTCATGAAACACTTAATTTCTCTCAGTTTATGCGATTTAAAATATCATTGTTCCTGCTCATTACCTATTCATGGAGTTCTAAGTCACACATATTTGTTTTTAAATAAGCCTTGTTGATCCTCTGCAATGAGAAAGCTTTTACATCCTATTAATCATGTAAGAAAAACAAAACGTTAAGGGTAACTTACAGCCCAAGTGAAGAGCTCTTTCTCTACAGTGACAGCAGCAAAGTGTGAATGACCTGCAGCAACCTGCAGAGCAGCATTCCCATCTCGGAACGTCTCAAGCTTCAGGGGTGTCAGGCGCCCTCCTCCCCAGTAGTACACCTACAACCAGCATTTCAATTTCCAATCAAACAATAATAATAAATAAATAACCATCGACTGGGAGGGTGATGGTACAAACTGTATGTGCCGGGGTGATCTGCAAAGGTACTATCATGCCGAGGCATATGTTATATAACATTCCTTTATTATGACATTTTCACACATTACTCAGTAAAAAAAAAACGTTTCAGAAATACAGTTTATCAACCCTTCTTCAGTTGTTGCACAACACAGTGACACTGTCTCTGAATGGAAGCTAGTGATGTGATGGTGTACATACCTCACTTTTACTGACAGTGACTACAGGTACTGTCTCTGAATGGACGCTAGTGATGTGATGGTGTACATACCTCACTTTTACTGACAGTGACTACAGGTACTGTCTCTGAATGGACGCTAGTGATGTGATGGTGTACATACCTCACTTTTACTGACAGTGTCTACAGGTACTGTCTCTGAATGGAAGCTAGTGATGTGATGGTGTACATACCTCACTTTTACTGACAGTGACTACGGGCACTGTCTCTGAATGGAAGCTAGTGATGTGATGGTGTATATACCTCACTTTTACTGACAGTGACTACGGGCACTGTCTCTGAATGGAAGCTAGTGATGTGATGGTGTACATACCTCACTTTTACTGACAGTGACTACAGGCACTGTCTCTGAATGGAAGCTAGTGATGTGATGGTGTACATACCTCACTTTTACTGACAGTGACTACAGGCACTGTCTCTGAATGGAAGCTAGTGATGTGATGGTGTACATACCTCACTTTTACTGACAGTGTCTACAGGCACTGTCTCTGAATGGAAGCTAGTGATGTGATGGTGTACATACCTCACTTTTACTGACAGTGACTACAGGCA
Organism: Echinarachnius parma; assembly: GCA_037951105.1. Lineage (NCBI taxonomy): Eukaryota > Metazoa > Echinodermata > Echinoidea > Clypeasteroida > Echinarachniidae > Echinarachnius > Echinarachnius parma. The sequence continues at coordinate 66,466 of JBAMJV010005367.1, forward strand.
CTGTCTCTGAATGGAAGCTAGTGATGTGATGGTGTACATACCTCACTTTTACTGACAGTGACTACAGGCACTGTCTCTGAATGGAAGCTAGTGATGCGATGGTGTACATACCTCACTTTTACTGACAGTGTCTACAGGCACTGTCTCTGAATGGAAGCTAGTGATGTGATGGTGTACATACCTCACTTTTACTGACAGTGACTACAGGTACTGTATCTAAATGGAAGCTGCTCTGACTCTTGGCCTTCCTCACAATGCCATTCAGCTCCCACACTCTCCTCTCCATCTCCCTTTACAAACAAAACAAGCAAACAAAACAAAACAGTCAACATACAGGAATGAGGTGATTTACCCTCTCTGTGCTTTTAGTGATGATCTCCACATACGCTGGCTTGCCAAATGTGCCAGCTGGCACAAAAGTTGCAACGTGTAAATACAGGAATAAAATGCTTGAAGTGGAAGTCCACCTTGTTATCCATCACTTGCTAGAAAATAGGGTGATTGATAAGAACCGTGAGTGAAAAATTGGGGAAAAATTGGCAGAAAAATATGAAGGCTATGATGATTGGCATGGATATAGAAATTTCAAAAAGGATTTTAATGGAGTTACATGCAAAAATAAAATATGCATCAATACATTATAAGAGTCGTATAGAGCCTAGCTTTCAATCCTAGCATGATCTTTGTTCGGGCAAAGAAATGCCCTGGTGAAGAACCTGCTAGGATTGAAAGCTAGGCTCTATGCTAGTCTTATTTTATCACATCAGGGATTTTTAGAAGATAAGCAGTTTTCAGCAGTATTTTCTCTACATTTATCTTTATCAATAGATTATCTCTGATTAAAGTATGCTCTCTTTACTTACTTCTTCTTACTAAGAATCGGATTTTCCAAGATTTCTGCAGAAGTTGGTCTTTGCTCTGGATCCTGTGCAAATGGAGAAAAGGAATTGTACCTAAATGAATGAAATTATCTGGGCGATTTCACCGATTGATTTTTAAAATGTGCCACTGTGTATAGTAACAACATAATTTACAAAACAATCTAACCCCTACTTCAACCCCGTATGTGGGAAATTTCCCATTTTCAATGTACATACTTTCAGTTTATAGCCTATTCATCCAATGTGTCTAATACCAATAAGACTAAACCCAGTGTATGGTATGCGTATCATTTTGACATTCAATCTAATAATAATTTCATATTTCACTATTTGGTCAATACTCTGAACCCTACATCCAAAAATCCAAACCATTCCAATAATAAAAGTTGTCCAAACACATCACAAAGAATAAAACACCTGTCACATTTTTAACATCTCCTTCACCAGTGAAAGCACTTCTGGCAATCACTGCATGGACATTTTTATCCGACATACTACTTCCACTAGGGATCTAGGAACTGATAGGGCATGTCAGTCCAACTGAACTCAGCCATCCTGATGAACTGGTTCCCTAGTCATGATCCTACTGTAAAGTATGGAGTGACTACAACAAGACTAATATATTTAGACACATATGCCTTCCACCAGATACCCAAGTATGCTGCTACATGGCCATATCATGGGAATAGGCCCAGAGGGATAAATTGTGCAAAGGCAGACTGTACCAACAGAGATGACAGGAAGGCATGGTAAGTGATTGCTTGCAGAAGACATCGCACATCCCAGCGATGGTGCGGATAGTAAGTCCTGAACCTACCTTTGCAAGGAGTTGTGTGACAAGGGCCTCCATCCCACTGCTGTATCTGCTATCAATTGCACCGATGTCCTTCTGAACAATGCCCCACACCACCTTCAGTTGGTTCTAGTAAAACAAGATAATTCATCAAATAACAATGCGAGTTTAAAGTGGTTCCTTAACTTTGTCAAATTCTACCAAAATCACACTTCTCTTGTACCTTGTTGCATTGGCTTATGGTAACAGAGAATGAAATGGGGTTTTACTTTTCAAATGTCTCCTTAATTATGGATATTTAAGATTGAATTAAAAAGCGTTCCAGAATGATCTTCAATTGTAGTCAAAAGTATCCAAATGTGGGTACTTTGATTGTTCGTAGTATCCAAATGTTGATACTTTGCGCAAAAAATCGGTAATTAAATCTGAAACCAATTTAGCTGAAAATATTATATATCATTACAGAAGAATCTGACAATGATTCTGGTATATGATTGAAGTCTCAAATATAATAATAATAATAATATGAACATTTATATAGCGCAGCTACTATAAATATATACTCTACTGCGCTTGAATAATTATCACTTTGGGAAAAATCTTATAAAGTTAATGGACATAATTCATAATAGTAAGATCTTGTTAAATAAAAATAATTCAGTTTCCCTTTTAATTTCGGGGCTTCGTACCTCCTAATAAAAATTCTTCATCCATATAGAGACCACATTCAACATGCTGATTATTCTGGCTCTTTAATTTGATGCGCAGGATGTGGTACTAATCAACCTGGTTAAAACCTACATGTACTCTTTCTGAGAAGTAGACTAGGTTCTTTTCCGTGCATGAGATGTGACTGTCTCATACATGGGACCTCCATTTATTGTCCTACTGAGGGACAAAGTGTTTTCTGTACATCCTATCCTGCATAGGAAGTACAGGGGGGGGGGATAACACATAATGAGAGATAGCTCAAATTTAAGATGTGATAAAAGACGCTTTGTCAGATTGGAATCCACTAAAAAGTGTCTTTCTGGGGATAAAAGATACTTACAGATGCCTCAAAGACCCGCCGAAGAGTGAGAAGTTCATAGAGAACACAACCAGAAGCCCAAATGTCACTTTTGGCATTGTACCTGTATAGAGATAACATCAATGATAGCAATAGGTAGAATGAACTTCATGTTTGCACCAATGGAAGTGCATTTTTAGTGATAAACCCACAACTATTGACACTTGTTAGAAAAAAGGAACATAATTGCCTTCGGTAATCATTATTTTCAAAACTATAATGGATTGTGGGTTCATCACTGAGCAGCTCTTTTGAAACATTGAAAGCATGGGAAATCAGGAATACATCTCAACATCTGGCTGATTACATGACATTACATTAAACAAATAATAATTCCACAGTTTACGAAGAAGCTGGTAGCCCAAATGAGTACATGTAATGCATTGTAAACTGTGGAATAAGTATGTATATCATGGAAAAATACTGGTTCATGGCGGTTATAAAGGCTACACAGTTCATAAAGGGTGAACATTGCAAGAAAACCTGATTTTGCCTCATCTCTCTTTACCTTCATAAACATCACTAGGTCTGCAAAATAAATGAGGGAAAATGAGACATGGGACCTTTCACTTTTGACCTCATGACCTCTTTATCATGGACGCATAGCTAACTTCAACATTTGTACTGACTAAACCTCTAATCATACTGTAGCAGAAACTTACTGTTGACCCTTGACCAGTTCAGGAGACATGTAGAATGGCGTTCCAACAATCTGAATATCAGAAAAATAAGAGAATAAACATGAAAAAAATTAATTTTCTGTCCTTTTTTTTCAAACGTAAGGAAACTGACCAGCAGAATATAATATAAATGTAAAATGAGCAAGAAAATAAAGTTTCTCCTGGATTAGTACCCGAGACCTCCTTTACAAAGGGATAGGAATGGTTGATATTCACAGAAACATACTTTACAGGAAAATTATGCATTTCTCACAAAATCTTGAAAATGTCTACTAGGTTTTAGGTATTGGTTTATTTTTTTGTATATAAATTATGAACTACCATATTCAATTTTACACAATCAGGGAGCAAAACACAAGGAGAGGGAGAGAGCAGCACCCTCCCCCATCACCTTTCCATTTTCGTTTCTTCTTTTTAAAAGTTTCCATTTGCCTGGGATATAGGGTTAGTCTTACCGTTTCTGCCATTTTGTCATCTCCAAGCACCTTGGATATGCCAAAGTCACCCAGCTTCACAAGGCCAGATTTGGTCAGGAAAATGTTCAGGGTTTTGATGTCTCTGTTGTAGCAAAAGAAAATATATTACAATACAGCAATAAACACCTTTATTTGTCCATGTACACGTATTCTATTAAAATATTCATGTTTTGATAATTGTCAACTATAGCTTTAGACAACTGAATTTTGCGATTTACTTTGATGGTAAAGAATTGGGCCTTCATAATTTCAAACTGTAAGTAACTTCAACAATGACAATATTTGAAATTATCCCTGGCATGCTGGCCCAAGGAAATCAAAATGGGCCTCAGGCAACCAACATTGTATCACTGTCAAGTTACTGTCAAGTTTGTCTTTATTTTGGGAAACGTGGTATAAATGGGTAATATTGTTTTCTTCTCATATATATAGTCTAGTTGCAGAGAAAACACAAGTAGGCCACCAACATTCTCATGCATGAAATTTGTTCTTTTAGCCCCAAGTCAAAAGGCAAGTGCTAGTGTCAAGCCGTAGCTTAGGCAAGTAATTGGAACTTTTATTATCATAAATATTTTCCACAACCTCATAAAACACTATTATGTGTCACATTGTTATAATGTGAATAGTGAATCATAGAAATCTGATCAAGTTCACATGAAGCATAAGAAGCAAATCGAGTGAAAAGACAGAAATGGAGTGTATAGGACAGAGGATTCATACCTGTGCAGAATATCACAATCATGGATGTAAGCCACAGCAGCAATAGTCTGATAGAAATACCAAATCACGACCTGTAAGAATGTGAATTGATATATCATTGTATTGTTATCTATAGACTAAAGGACAAAGACAATATGTGCATTACTACAGTTAAAAGTATGGCAGGACTAGATGCAATTAAATAACAAGTCAGGATGACCCCAAAGCAGGCCCCTAAAATATTAACAAATATTCATGCATTCAGTACATTAATGTTAAAACTGACACACATATATATGTCATTCAAATGGCAATTTTTTATATGAAAAGTTATAAAGTGGCAAATGTCTTCAGTCATGACAGACTTTTTTTTTAAATGTCAAAGTACGGTGATTGATCACACAGGCACGTTCAAACATTAATATTCTTCTGACAAAATAGGCATTTTCTTTTTGGAATAAAAAGAATTCATATGGTATGAATATGCCCACATGCTTTTTTCTGGTCATTTCAAATCCAGATGTGCCTCCATTTGGGGCATGCTGATTTAAAACCAGGTAACTGATGTTATTGAAACATAGTTACACATAAACTGAACTATATGCAATTTTAAAGAATCTAGTAGGCTATTGTAAAAGTGATATTGCATCAATTAATTCAATCTTGACTTGGCCCTATATTTAGGTGTAATGCACATTCCATGATTACAAAATAGGGTATCAATGTAAAGAGGAAAAAACAAGCTTTTAAATCATACTAAATCCATGTAAAATAATATAATAAACGCTCAAACTTGAATTGCAGAACTTTTTTTTTGTGGGGGGCTTATATCTGACTGGAATAAATACGGGCCCACATTCATTTGATGATTTAAGAAAGATCACTTTTTCAATAATTTGTTAATAATTTCTCAATTTCTCAACCGATAGGTGGCCAACTGTATTGTGAATCCACTGAATTGAATCATCGGTTAACAAAACATCACATTCACAATTTTTTCAAACGGTTGAGACCAATGTTTTTTTTAGAGAGCGCCCTCTTGTGTTTTAACGGCTACTTTTTGAATGATGAAAGGCTTCATACTTTGCTGTTTATAAGTTTGTCTACCTTTCGGGCATGGCGGAACTATTAGTTTGTGATGATATGGTGCAAACTTAAGTTTTGGTTACTAAAATTCAGTTTGACCAGAACTGTACTATCCCTTTAACATTGAAAATGAAACAATGTTGTTTTACCTCTTCTTCAAACAAAGTTCCATCTTGATGACAAATCAGCTCATATAGCGTTCCTCCTGGAAAATGACAACAGATTGTACAAATTACAAGCTTTGTTATAGAATGATTACTATGAGCATAATTCAATTAATTTGTATAACTCAGACGAATACAGATCTGTACAGCTTCCTTCACGTAATAGCTGCAATGGCTAAAATAATACTCAATTGTTCATGAATAAATCAATTGTTCATTACCTCAGTCCTTAGACTACTATTTTTCATTTTGGTTTAGATTGAATTTAACGAAAGAGAAACACGAAAAGCTGCGACGAAAGAGCTGATTGTTAAAGGTGACCATTACAAAGATAATTCTAAAGTAAACTCACTTTGTAACTAGATGGATCTTCAACTGCATGCAGTCGAAAGGGATGCCTCCGCCATTGCGTAATTTGTATATCAAGCCCAAATTAACTTGCATAGAATTAATTATTTTAATTCAAGTTTGATGGTAATGTCAACCGGTTCTTGAGATAACAAGTTATTTTTGCATATAAAATGAGCACTGTGACCCCTATATCTAGCCAGCTCTTTGCTCAACAAGATACAAGAGGTACCAGGTTTGATGGGTACGTACTATATTGACAGGTTCTTGAGATTTCGCAATTACAAGTTATTTTTGCAAATATAATGAGCACTTTGACCTTGGACCTTTGACAATCTGACCCATTCATTATCAACCCAACAAGTACAGCCATACCAATTTTGAAATTCTCCAGATATTGCAAGAACGAAAACGGGACAGAGGGGAGGCCAAGACAAATGGACAACCTGAAAAACATAGTGACCCAAATTTTCATCAGTGGCTCAACTGGAGCCCGGCCTAAAAAGACAAAGACTACCGATAACCAGTTAAACCATTCTGCACCCCCAGACCTTTTGCTGTGTTGCTATTGGTCCCTGGAGATATTCTTATTGTGTCCTTTCATTATCCAGTCAATCCCTTGAGTTGTGCTTATAGGCATCAGGACAATAGGCCCTTTAAAATTCAGTCATAGTATATTAAACCGGTCACCAGCAATACAATGTCCAGGATGATCCAGGACGCAATTTGGCCGATGACCAACTATACTATGACTGAATTTTTAAAGGGCCCATTGTCATGATGCTTATAAGAAGAGGACACAATTAGAATATCTCTGGGGACCAATAGCAACACAACAAAAGGTCTGCGGGTGCAAAATGGTTTAACTGGTTACCGGTAGTCTTTGTCTTTTTAGACCGGGCTCAAGTTGAGCCACTGATGAGAATTCGGGCCAATGCCTCGGGCCACTTTGTTGACGGAGGCATAATACAAATTATAGTATTGTGTGGATTATCTCACCATTAGCATACTCCATTTCTATGAAGAGGGACTGGTCATCCAGAAAGTGATTGAAGTAAGAGACGATATTTGCATGGTTGAGCATTGACAGAATCTCAATTTCATTCTGTGCATCATACTTAGTCCTCTCATCGCAACGCATTAAATTGACCTCCTTCCACACAACCAGGGAGTTATCCTGTCATAAATAAAGTTGCAAAAAAATTGTGATTAAAAAAAAAGATTAATTATTTAATTCAAATTGATTTTTCTTTTTTTACATGAAGCAGATACATTTGCAATTTAAACATGTATTTTCCTGTAGAATGAACAGTGCATTAGAACTACTTAAAGAAAGGACAAATGTGGAACAAAAATAACTTAAATCAAATTAAATCATGGATTTTGGGATACCGTACTTTGTATCAGGGATGTGTGATCTTTATAATATCTTTACAAAAATGCAAGGGTAGTTGAAAACATGTTCAGTAAGCCTGGGATCTAGCTCTGAGGAAATTATATTTTACAACAACTAGACAGGTAAAAAATAAAAATTAATTTCTTTTATTTAAATTGTGATTTTTTACAACTTAAAAAGCAATATTTGTATGATTTTCAGCCTCCACACTAATGTTTTTCTCTAATGTCTTACTTGCCCGAACAGATGTACTTGCCCTCTTACTGCTAGATGAGATTTAAACATTAGGAATTATAATTTGTCCTTGTATTTGATCAATTTAGCTGCTCAATTGGCAATCAGGCAACAAAACTAGACCATTTATGACATTCTACTTGCCCAACATGAAGTTTTACTTGCCCAACATGAAGTTTTACTTGCCCAGCATTATTTTTTACTTGCCCTGGGCAAGGGGGCAAGTGCTAGTGTCCACTATTGGTACTTGGTAAAATCCTGATCTAGTCTAGGAATCATTTGTAATTACATGTTATGTTGTGATGAATTTATCAACATCATCCAATTCATGATCATTCCTAGAATCTCTATTAATACAAGTACAGTTAATGTCAGTCCAAAATCAGTTGACTGGTGTTAAGAGCTAAACTAATCATATTTGATGTAGTCTAAGCAGTAGAGGTACCAGTTTTGTATGAGAGTGCCACATTTTGCCCTGCCATCCTATTATACATTATCAACCATGCTCAAATAGACAATTAAAAAGCGCTGCTCACCTCTGTTTTTCTGTACAGAAAAGCTTCCCCGAATGCCCCTTTTCCTAACACACGAACAGGTGTGTACATCTCTTCCTGGAGAGGCTGCGTTGACTCATTCATGAAGCTTGTTGACTTGAAGTTGAAGCAAAGCTGGCAACGTCTTCTGCATTTGAAGCCATTTTCCCAGACAGCTAACCATTAGCAACTGTACTACAATTAATAAATATGAGCAGATAGAAAGAAAAGGTCACATCATAATCCAAATCAAACATGCAAAAGATCATTGCCATCAAAGTAGACAATCCAAGATCCAGGGGAATATTCTGAAACTGTATTTTCTCAAAAAACTCCCTTTATATCTCTGCTTATAGCACAATAGGCACAATATGGAATTGGTATTCTGAAAAAATCTTATCATATTTGAAGGGGACCAACAGGCAAAGAACAACACATAATTATATGTTTTGGTTCCTTTTTGTGATATCAAATAGATACCCAACATTTTGCATCGGGTTATGTAATTCATAAACAAAGCAATTAATTACCACCACTTACGGAACCATTATTATTTCGTGGTTCCGTATGTGCCAAACATTTACGAGTGCGCCAATGCTATTCACGCGTACGTTTGGAGACAATAGAATCCCGGACAATTCGTTCGCTCTGGACAAAGTAGTCTTCGTACATGCAGACCCATGTAGAATGGTGATGAGTTTTCAATTATATTTTTTTCTTTCTGGAACATATTTTTGTGAACTTGTTAATGGAATGGACTACTAAAGATGTTACCTTTCATTTATAAGAATATTATTTTTGGGTGGTGGTACCCTTTAGTGTGTTCACCAAGTACCCGACAAGCATGCTTTGCCTAGCAGGGGTGTCGATCTGTTCGGAAAACACAATACATTGGTGGGGCGAGCTATTGTTCACAAACAATGCTCGCCCCCCCCCCCCCCCCCCCCCCCCCCCAATGCATTGTGTTTTCCGAACGGATCGACACCCCTGTTGCCTTGTAACTGATATGTTTATGGAAAAAGACTAAAAGAGATAAGATATTTTGACAAAGATTGTTATTCTGTAAAATCTCTTTACCCAGGGAGCAAAGGGGGTTATACAGACATGGAATGTTATAAAAGGTTGGGGCCCATAATTGTCTTATAGGACCTTGTAGAAGCACAACCTATGTGCACAACCTCGCGAACTAGCTACTGGAAGTCCACAAACCACATATGAAGGATTTTACCCCTACTGTACGTTAAAAGCGCCTTAAATCCTTAGGGTTCATGAATGTTCTACTCTGCTATTTTCACGATTACACCCATACGCATGCTGCTATCATCGCATTTCTTCAGTTATGTCTTCCATAGATAGTTGTGCATCTTTTGATACCAAATTGTGCCTTTTTGAATCTTTGGTTTTTATGTCACGTGTTTTTATATATCACGTGTTAGACATAGAAAATGAAATTTCACATGCTCTTATGAACAAAAATGTATGGAAATGTTTCAGATTATAGAATGACACATTTTATATCTGTAAAACCATATACTGAATGTTGAATGGCATTTGATATGATTAAAAAACAATACACTGGCAAAACAAATAATAACACAATGCAAAACAAAAGAATTTGAAACAAGGAACACACATAACAATAACAATTGTAATGACAATGAGATGGCTGCTAGCGAATATTTTGTCTATTTGACGCTCACGGCGCATCATCATGTTTATTCCCAGAGTCCCAGTCATTGGATACATAGTGTAACACATCTAGCACACAAAATAGGCATACACATTTCCACTCCCTAGGGAGTCTTCCAGCCTGGCAACTTGTATGCTAATACAGTGCTAAAGAATCACTTTCCATCCATCCGGGCACTTTCTGGTTCCAAACTCGGGACTCATGATTGGAAGGCATATGTCCTTCCAATTTGTATGACAAAGCATAACCATAATATATTTCAGGCCTTTGTTAATATTTTCAGGTCTAGAAAGATATATAAAATAACCATACAATCAATAATGTTTACAATGATTATAAACAATATTTGCTTTCTTTTTTTTTATTGTGCATACTATTTCAAACAAATCAATTTTGTTGTTATGAATTGTCGCATTTTACATTACGAACCTGCAAACAAATGGTTGTGATTAACACTCAATATTATAATACAGGGTTGGGAATACAAGGGTGTATCGACATCGTTTAGAAATACAAAGTCAAAATAAAAGAGTATGAAAGCTGACATATCTTTGGGATGAGTCTGTTCCCACTGATTAGATGACATTCGTGTAAAGCGCAATAAATACCATTCACAATAAGAAGAAAAGCCAAAAAGTACACTTATATTCCTACATTGTACTCAAGGAAGGGGGTAAGTATTGGTATC